>CM044116.1:366069-435700 GCA_024174645.1 Lemna minuta | reverse complement strand
TGTATATTCAATGACCTCACAATTCGTTAGTGACCGATTAGGGTTTGACAATTGACTATACCCTAAGTTATTCTTGAGTTTCATGCAGATAAAAGATTATACATACATGGTAATTGATGACGAGAAGGTTCCATAAGTGAGTTCTTAGATAATTTATATCTCTTAGAGTACGTGGTGTACCTTGGCACATAACGGGCTGGTAACGCAACTTATCGATTGGGTTAAATCGATCCTTGATTAATTAATCTATATGTGGATGTGGATAATTAATTAAGGTTGACTAATAAGGTGTTATTTGATTTATAGAGTTATTAACAGGTGAGATATATGGACATAGAGGGTCTCACAAATAAGGTCTATGGATGTTGGTGGATATAGACATAATTATGAGGGTTTTTATAAAAAAAACCTCATACCAAATATCTATAAATAGGGGGAGAATGACCACAACTCAAGGTGCCCATGCAAGCCTTGTGGGAATTCTCTCCTTTCTTCTCTTTCTCTCTTGGTGAAGAACTTTGACGAGGAGATCTAATCATCTGGAGATCGTGTGGATACTGATAGAGGCTAGACACTTGAATAGCTTCAAGAAGTCCTTCAAGGAAACCCTGTATGTATGTTTTCTCATACATACTAGATGATAGGATCATCTGTTCTTGGTGGCTTGGTGTTTTGAATATGTGATTCAATGTTTTCCGTTGCATTCGATGTTTTGATCAAAATTTTGGAAGTTTATCGACATCAGAACCCAACAGTTGTCCCCTCTTAAAGTGAAAATTGATGATCGCGATTGATACGCGTGATTGCACACTCCAGAATATGCCACCTCACCTGCGCATACAAATATAAATAGTCCCATATGGCAAAAATCAGGGAAAATCAATGGGTATATAAGTAGAGTGTATTTAGTGGGTTAGAGTATATCCAGAAAAGGATGTTTAACCTACTAATTACACTCTCGTACACACACGCACACAAGCAACATGTGCCACATGACATGTACATATATCGCCACATGGCGACGCGTTATTGTCCCCATCATGTCAACTGCCAAATCAGCGCGCGATGTACAAAAATGATTTTTTTAATGTTTTTAAATAAAAAAATAAATCCAAAAATTCAAAAAAATTCTAGAAAAATCCCTAAAAATGAGAAAATTCATAAATTTAAAAATATTACTCTAAATTAATTCAAATTTATCTTGTTTGATCACAAATTAAATAATATATCATTCTAAAAAGTCAAATTTAATATATAACAAGAGAATAAAATTTTATTTCAAGATACACTCATTTCTTTTTGAAAATAAAGCTAAAAAATAAATGAACGCATATAAAATATTTTCTCTTATTTTTTAACAGTGAAACCTAATCATAATCTCAAATATTAAGTGGAAATAATCTTCTCCAAATATTTATTTTTAATTATTTATGATTATCCCTAAAAATAATACATTTTGAGATTATAATTAAATTATCATATAATGATAGATATGCACTCAGAACATGATAACATGCATACGAATAGAATGGTTTATGCCTTAATTTAAATTAATAATCATATAATGACATGTATAGATTGCATATTATCAAGGTGCCTATACAAGCTTTGTGAGAATTCTTTCATTTCTTCTCTTTCTCTCTTAATGAAGAGCTTTAACGATGAGATCCAATCATCAAGAGATCATGTAGATACTGTTAGAGGCTAAACACTTGAATAGTTTCAAAAAATCCTTCAAGAGAACCCTAAAAGTATGTTTTTCTCGTAAATACTATATGGTAGGATCATCTATTTTTCATGCCAAGGTATTTTAAATATCTGATTCAATTTACTGCGCTACACTCAATGTTTTTATCCAAATTTTTTAAGGCTTATTGACCTCAAAACACAACAATACTATAGGCACAGATAACATGATTTGCCTTGAAAGCTAGAGTTATATTTCACGTGGAGGCAATTATGAGCACGATTCATCGGCCGATTGATGAACAAGATTACATCGCAAAAATAGAGAAAATTTTAATTAAATTCAAAAAACTTCAAACTGAAGCATCATTTTGTTGACTATTTGACGATTAAGTGGAGATCCACGGATCTCTCTATTGTTTGCATCCAACAACTTCGACACATCTCTCCTCTTCTACTCTTTGACTCTCTCTCTCTCTCTCTATATATATATATATATATATCCCATGTATTCATCATTTTCATCCTCTTGTTTTGATAAAGATCCCCATCTAAAATGATGTCATGAGTATCTTCTATTTCACGGATGAGCTTTCATCAACAACTTTTCACTGACAAAAATATATTCTAATGGCAAAGAAAAGAAATAAAAAATTATCAGATCTATTCATTTTTCTACCACCAATTGAAGATAAATTGTCCATTTTAATTATCTCAAAGTCATTTTTCATATGCAATAGTCCAGTTGACTAGTCATCTTACATCTTGCATAGTTGAGCTTTGTTTCAGTGTTCTATTGATGGGTTTCTGTCAATTCTGTTACGGTCATAGTCCCTTTCATTTCAAGGTTTTAAGTTGTGATTTTTGAGAGTTCATTTTTGCTCTCCTTTCCCTTCAAAAATCTTCTCTTTAATTGAGAGTATTGACATTTAGAGAGAGAAACTACCTGAAAATGTCTCTCTCCTCTACTTTCTCTCTCTCTCTCTCTCTCTCTCTCTCTCTATTTTGGGGAGCTTTAATTCTTGTCTTCTTATGAAATGGGCCTTGAAACTGCCTTCTTTAGTTGGGGCCTCTTCATCTCCTCCTCTCTTATGGCCTTTTTGTGTTCTCCATTGGGCTGTAGCAAGTCTACCCCAATAAATATGTACACATTCCTTTCTTGGAAAGACTATGAATTGAATTTATAATCTTTTTCTATCTTCTTGTTCCCTCTCTCTTTTTTTTTTTGAGTTTTCTAGAAATCTCTTTGAAGCATTGTTTGTTCTTGAACTTTGAGGATCTTCTGCTCCCTTTAGCTCACACTCGAAGAAGAAAAACTTCATGGTCACAACCGTCCAACAGAGAATATAGAGAAAGAAAGTTCATCACATCAAATTGCCGAGAGATCACTTCCTCGTCATCTAAATAGATTACATGGCCGCGCTTTGTACTTCCTCTCTATCTCTTTCTATCCCATACTCTCTCTCTCTCTAACCATATCTGTTTGTCTCTATCGCTATCTCTTTCACCATCTCTGTCTTCCTATTTGTGTCTCTCTCACTCTTTCCATCTCTCTCTGTCTGCATCTCTGTCTGTATCTCCATCCCTCTATCTCTGTCTCTTTCACCATATCTCTCTATCTTAGTCTCCTCCCTCTATCTATAACCTGAATCCATCTGTCTTCTCTCTCTCTAACGCTATCCCTCTTTACGTCTATCTTTATCTCTCTCAGTATGGTGAAAGATATAAAGTTTATATCAGTAAAGACCCGGAAAGCAGACAGTCATCGCCGATTCTCACCTTGTAGTTCACGTTTTGGGATATTGCTTTGCAATTTTCTTTTCTTAGTTTTTGATGTGATTCATCAGCTTTTTATCTTTCCGGCGTAAATTTCATTATCCTCTTGAGTTTGGGAGAACGGTTACAGTGATATCATCTACGACGTCAACTAGAACTTCTCCGTAAATAAACGACGATGATTAATGTCTTCGAAAAATAAGAAAAATTCTGAAAAAAAGATGATATTTTTTGTAAGAGAAGTACGGTAAGAGGATTAGAGGATGGATCTTAATACACAGAGATCATCATCATCCTGATCCTCATCCGATTTAATACCCATTACTGACATAATGGGTGTTTTCCATAAATAAACGTAAAGGAGAACAGTATTAGTGAAGTCATCAAAACGTCAATGAAAAGTTCTCTGTCAGTATGAACGTGATGATGATGATGATGATAATGGAAGAAGAAGATGATCATGATCATCACGACCATCATCACCTGCATTATCATCTATTTCATGAAAGTTGTTTATGGGTAGACGATGATGATTCTCATAATCGAAGAATAAGAAGATGATGATAACGATGATGGAAATTCCTCGTCTTCTTCATCATCTTTTTCGCCTTCCATGGAAATCATCATCGGCATCATCAGATTCATCGACTTCAAGTAACTTTCACGAAACAGATGATGGTGATCATGAGGATGATGATTTCAAAGACTATCTCCGCTTCTAAAGCCCTCAAACTCGTTCAAAAACATTCTAGAGAGAGAGAGAGAGAGAGAGAGAAAATAGTGCTCGGTCCGTTGCACGATTACCGCCGAAGTACGACCCACCTTCTTCGGCGCATCTCAACCGAATGAATTGAATAAAACCCTAACCACTCAATCTCCAGACGAAGTTCTCTGTCCAAAATGGGCTTCTTCCAAGTCGCTCTAGGCTGCTTGGAGATCCTCGCCGGCATCGTCGTAATGTTCTTCGTCTTCTGGATGCTGAGAAGAGAGCTAGAGAGAGAAGGTCCTCTCTTCTTCCGAGTGGGCCGCCGTCTTGGATTGCTCTACTCCTCCTCTCCGGCATCTTCGTCCTTCACTGCACCCACTCCATCGCCACCTCTCTGATGGTTGGCGTCCCCTTCATGGTCGTATTCTTCGTCCTATTAGTTCTCAGCGAATTTCTCACCAAAGTGCCGTCGATGGAGACATAAATGGAGGTGTCGAAGTGATTCGCCATGATGACGTGGAGTTGCAGGAGGAGTGCGCCGTCTGCTTGGAGAGGATGAAGATAGGAGAGAGAGCGAGGAGGTTAGACCAATGTGGGCACAGATTTCACGCAAAGTGTGTTGATAAGTGGCTTCGTCGCAGTGAAACTTGCCCTCTCTGCCGTCAATCTCTCTCCTTTGTGGATTCTCTTGTTCTTCCTGTTCCCTGCTTGGAGCCGCCTCCTCTCTATAGAGTAATCGGCTGGTGACGGAGGATCACGGCGTTCTGTTTTGATGGCGAACTGGCTGTTGGGTCGATCGAGGAATTTTAAAAGGATGATTTTTGGCTGTTCTTTATTAAATATGATTTGTAGATTACGTAATGTTTAAAGCATGATTTTTAAAAAGTTTATCATTAAAAATAATTGGTTGTTCGGTTGATCAATGAAGGTTTTAAGAATCAGTTAACTGTTCGTTTTTTATGACGAACAAGATTATAGGACGTCTTCAGCATGATTTTCAGATGTTCACTGTTGAAGATCATCGGATCTTTTAGAGAAGCATGGGCGAAATATTTCATTCTTTTTTGTGGCCAGTTCTTGGTCTGGCCTTCTTGGGAAAGAGAAGGAGATGGTATGAAATGAAGATAAAAGATGTTGTATCTTTGAAAAAACAATTCAAAGAGTAAACCATTTTTCCCATTTTTTTGGAAAAATACCTTGGATGTTAGCACTATAGAATTGAGTGATGATGGTGATGAAGAATATTCATGAGGATGTTGGTATCAATGATGATGATGATGGAATGAAATTTAACAGTTGTTGCTGGCGTAGCCTTCTTTGACAAGTAGAGATGATTACATCGAGTAAAATAAAACTATGGTGAGAAGAATTATGTTCGAAGATCATTCATTGTTGACTCATCTAAAGCAACTCCAAAACACAATTAAAAATAAAAGATTTTTAATTTAACCTTCAAGATTTTCGTGACAAACGAAATGTAGGATCTATGACTATGATAATGATGATGATAATGACGACGATGATGATGATGATGAGAATAACTTAAAACCTTTAAAACTACCTTTATATCCTTGAGATGAAGATAAAATTCAAATTTATAACTGTCCAGGGTCTTTTTCTTATTCATTTTTCAAGTTGGAGGACGATTTGGAGGTTTCTCCGGCGTTTTCTATCCACAAATAGGAAGGAAACCCTAAAACGAGAATGCAGAACGGCATTATAATCATGAAGCTCGTGGACGTAATCAACAAGCTCGATTGGGTGGTCATGATGATCACTGACACGCTGATAGCGGTGGCGTTGACTTTTTGCGCTCGTTGCTGGGAGTCTCAAGTCTCCTCCGCTGCCTCCTCCGCTACCTCCTCGAGTTCTTCCGCCGGGAGGAATAGTCGACGGATCAAAGTTTCCCTCCGATTTCTGATTCCTTGCCTGGAGACGAGAAAGGAGTAGATGGTTTGAGATGACTGCGCTCTCTCTCTCTCTCTCTAAATTTATCTGACTATCTCCATCTCTCTCTATCTCTCCTCTAAATCTAAGTTCTCTATCTCTCTTTCTATCTTTAACTTTCAACTTTTATCCCTCCCTCTCCCTAAAGTTCTCTATCTCTTTGATTTTCTTTCTTTCTATCTGACTCCCATCTCTCTCACTCGAAAGTTTGATCTATATCTCTCTATCTATCTTTTCATCTATTGATATATCTATCTAGCTATCGGACTCTCATTCTCTCTCATGAGTTTTCTATATCTCTCTTTCCATCTATCTATAAATCGATTTATCCGACAATCATTTCTCTCCCCTTTCTCAAAATTCATGAATATCTCTCTCTCTCTCCATCAATCTCTCTCTCTCTCTCTCTAATTATAAATAACATAACCGCTATCTGAATGTTGCACCCTTCCTAGTGGTAAGGTAGTTCAGATGGCGGCGTTTTGGAAGGAGCGTACGTCCATCTCTTTCTGTCGTTCAATGTGGTGCTCGTTCAAGTGAAGTAAAGATGGTGCAGATTGCGGCGTTCTTGATAGGACAGTTCGTCTCCGTTGAAGCTATGAATCTTGTAGGTTTGGTATTTGCATGTCAGAATCTACTATCTCTCGTCACAGAGACTTGTCATCTCTATCAATCTCCCCGTTCTGTCTCTCTAAGAAACCTTGAGCCAAATAGTTTTTCACTAGCGGTTCTTTTTATGCATCTATATAACTCTCATCTCTCTCTCTGGACTAGGAATTTGTTCATCGCGCTCTCTCTCCCCCTTCTATCTATCTAACTCCTCACCTCTCTTTCAATGTATCGCTCCTTCAAGTAAGATAGCTCAAAATGTAGCGCTACTGGGAGGATTTTTCGTTCATATCTCTGTATCTATATATCTATCTGGGTGGTTGAATCAGGATCACTTCAATTGCTTGCCAGTCCTTTGTCATTGTATCATGATGGTTGAATGTGGAAGTCTCTGCAATATCTCAATTATTTCTCGACCAAAAATATTTGAGTATGGAAATGAGCGGATCTCAAGTGAACCCTTTCATATGTCAATGTGATAGGAAATATCAAGATTATCATACTTTTTATAGCGTACAAGTTAAACTTATAATAAAACACACACACACACACACATATCTATATCTATATCTATATAGATAGAGAGAGAGAGAGAGAGAGAGAGAGAGAGCTCCTTGAAAGAGATCTTTCTCTCTTATGATTGCAGCAAAAGGTTCTCTCTCTTTCTCTCAGGCTGAAGCAAACTCCCCACCCCTCTTGAGACAGCGATTCAAGCTTTCTCTCAAGTTCTTGTGAGATTGGACACTGAAAAACTCCCCATTTTTTGTGAGATTGGCTTTACTTGTTAACAATACTTATGACTCATCATTGTACACCATAATCTTATTCAAGCTTCTTCAATTTTTTTTATTAAAATTTTTATTTTTAATTATGTATCCTTTAATTTTTATTTCTGATTTACCATTTGCGATCTTTAGGGAATTTATAGTTTAAAAAATGATTACGTGCCATCATAAAAAATGCACTATCATACCTCAAGACAAAACCTTAAGTATAATTAGTTAATAAGAGACAACTACAGTTGATTTTTCGGAAAAAGAATTCGATGACAAAAATGGAGATAAAGTTGGGAATTAAACTTAGATAGATAACTCAAAAGTCTTTCAATGAATTCAAAATCATACAAATGAGAGTGGAATCAACAAAGAAAACAAAGAGAGAAATCGTGATCTTGGAGAGAGAAAGTGACAAAAATAAATGAAATTCCACTTATTCGATTGATACATAATGCTAAATAATGATAGACTAGGGAAAATAGGACCCAACTCTAAACCACAAAGAAATCAATCCAATTAATCACAAGATCAACATTTTCATGCTGCAATTTGAAAGTGGGAATTCAAAGTTCAAGTGGCAAAGTCTTATAAATTCTCATTTAAATCTTGATTATTGATGTTCAATGGAAGCCAATGAGTCTAGAACATTATTCAATCAGTGATTCAATACAAAAAGTCCAAATAGTCTAATTAATAAGAAATCTCCAAGAATGTCTTATGTTTTTGAGAGAGATTATGAAGAAAGATGAATTTAGGCCAGGCTGTCCAATCATCTTCTTAGATGCAGCTAACACGGATTAAAACATAAATATCACTAATTCACAGCCATTGGATTTGAGATGAAGGCTCTAGATTGCTCCATGTAGCCACCTTTACAAGTCTAAGGGGTCCATTCAATCTTGGCTATTATATTCTTGAAATCAACAACCAATAATCATAGGTAAAATAAGACCAATTGATACTTCCATGTACCCCCACTCCATTAATGTGAAGATGGAGGGCTGAGATTAAATCTTGTCGTTGCCAAATCTGATGCTCTAGTGCATGCCATTTAATGTAGACATTATTGTGTGGCCATGCTAGCCAATAGTGCGAGCCACATAGGTGTTGTGTATGCTCCATGTGGTGCCACAATAGCAAACATCATGCAGCTATGTTGTGATGCAGCCACATCGGCTCACTTATAAATCCTTAGGAAAATGATCTTAACTTTAAACAAAATTCAAAAAAGTCTCTAAAAATTACAAAATTCATATCCTTTAATATAACTTCTTTTACATGAAAATTTCTTTATTGGATCAGAAATTTAACCATCTATTATAAAAAGTCATTTAATTTAAATAATAAAAATATAAGAAAAAATTTCTACATAAAATTTTCTCATTTCGCTCAGAAAAGTGAAACTAGAATAATTTCAAAGTTCATTTATAATGAAACCTCTGACAATTCTCTTCATTATTGAGGATTACATTCATGTCAATGTTCTAGATTCAAAATCTCAATAAAATGAGGCTAAAATTGAAAGAATTTTCATGTTTGAAATAGTAAAACTTATGAATTTTACAAACATAGTTGTAAAAAAATGTTTTTGAGTCTTTGAGATAAAAGGTATAAAATTCAAGAAAATTGACTCAAAATGTGATAAGATGCATCATAAATGCATAAATTGTGCCTTCAAATGTACTAATAATCATGCAATTTCAAGTATATATTGTATATATAAATAGTCTAGTGTGAGGTTAAACGTAGAGTTAAATAAAATTTGTGAACATAAGGACTCACCTAGATTGATGAAACCTCTTCTTTGGACATGGACCTCAACATGGACATGGTGGTAGAAATAGAAGATATCTCATTCTTTGTACCTATTTCCTCAAGGTTTTCATAAGTCAAAATGGTTAAGAAATCACTCATGAATTAGGAATTCTATGAATTTTTGATATCTTAAGTGATATTTCCTTTTGTCACTTTGAACAAGAACTTCCCAGTCCAAGTCAACATTCATCCACAAGGTTTTTTGAAACAGCAAAAATTCCCCCTTTTTGAAATACTGAAATATCCTAAGAAACAACAAAACATCCATTCTCTCCCATTAGAAAACTATAAGACATGAGATGTGGGTTTGATTTCCTCTATGATGTGCAAAGCTTTCATCATGGAAGGTATTATATTCAGATTCGAGATGAGGGCTAGGAAAACATTGTGGAAGTGAATTGCATAATGTTAGAGTTGATCTTTAACTCTTGTAGGTCCTCCCTTGTCTTCAATTATCCCAAATTTCCCAATGATAACACCTTATGTCTTGGGGGTCAAGGTCTTTTTTCTGGGAGGTGAGGCTTGACAAGCTCTCCAAATTTTTTATCAAATCAAATGCAGTGCAAGACATTGAATCAAACATTCAACAAAGTTTGTAGCACCAAGAATAGATGATCCTATCATCTAGTATAGATTAAAACCATAATTATAGGATTCATTTAAAGGAGATCTCCAAGCCATTCATCACCACGAGAGAAAGAGAAGAGAGGGGAGAGTTTCCACTACACTTGCATGGATACCTCTAATATGGTCATTCTCCCCCATTCATAAACTTTGGGAATGTGAAATTTTTATAAAAACCCTTAGTATGATGTCTATATCCACCGACATCCATTAATTTTATATGTATGACCCTTTAGGTACACACACATATATATATCTATATACCCAAGGTGAACAATTCCATCTTGACCACTCAATCACCTTCAAGGACTTCATATTGTATCCAATATATGACATTTTAGAGATCCTATGGCTAGGGATACGTAAGTCATAGTCAAAACACCATCAACCATTCAAAAGATGTCTTTGGTGTCTCAAATCTAAGGACCATTGACACAATTGTAACATAAATCAACCTCTTTGACAGTTTAGTATAATACCAATTAGGGATTCACATAGATTAATTTAGTGAACTCTTTCTCCAAAGAGCACTCATTATCTATCTTTGGTGTCTTTACACCATGTCCACAAGATCAACCATACTCATCTTTATGTGTCAGATTAGATAGTGATATTCTTTATAGATAATTCGATGTCCTTATTGAATATCCCATGAATAGGAATATTTAAAATATATTTTTAAATATCAATTATCATTATATTATGATCTCATCATAATTTACTTAGCCATTGGATATGCTACTGGAATTCATTTTAAACATCACACAAGAATGATAATAAATAAATTTTATTTCAATGAACATAAGCAATATACCTAGAAGTGTGATTAGCTTTTACGCCACATAATATATATCACCTAGAGGGTCACAATCATAAGTTATATATATAAAGGTGAATATAGACATAATTATGAGGGGTTTTATAAAAAAATATACATAAGAAATATCTATAACTAGTGGGAGAACGACCACAATCAAGGATTCCCGTGCAAGCTGATAAGTGACAAGAGGAATCTGCAAGGTCATCTAATACACACAGATAAGTGTCAAAAATATATTCCAAACTCGCCAATTTTGAGAAATAATTACAAATTAGATAGCATAGTGGTGAATAAGGGTTCAATCCATAAAGAATTAAAGTATTTTCAAGGAACATCTTTAAATTTGATCAAATCAGATGAAGAATTGACGTGAGAAATTAGGAAGTGATATTTTTATAAAGATAACTCAAATTCCACAAAAGAAGAAATCACTCAATTTAGATCAAGATTCGTGGAGAAATCAATGAGCAAAAATTAGGTAGAAAATCCAAACATGAAGAGCAAGAAAACCGAAATATAATCTAAAATTAACCTAATCTACAATTCAAAATTGAAATCTAATGTTGTAGGAAAAGAGATTAGGAGGAAAATACAAATTCTAGCCCAAGATAGCCCTTAAAATCATCTAATTGATCGTCGAATCAAAGGCTTTATATTCCACGATTTTGAAGACGATCGTCGGCATTTAGGAAGCGATTTCTCCTTATTCTCTCCACAAAATCTCACTTTGAAACACTCCTTGGACGTAGAAATTGATGTAAAAGACTGAGAAGATTCAAGGATTGAGATGTCTAAATAGTTCGATTACTTGAAACACCCCTGAATGGTTTACATCGTTGAAAAACATGTGTATTTATAGACAAATTTGGGCGTGGCCGTTGGATTTGGCTCTGCATCTTCAATCAACGGCTCATATAAAACTCTTGGATGCAAATCGTTGCCATTAAGTCATGTTCGTTCGATCAAATATGGAGCGCTCAGATTTTTCCATGTGGCACGTGAAGAAGAGGCATCACACGGTTGCGTCCATTTGATCAAGAATCGACTCTTGAGATGTTGTCTAGCATCCATCGAAGTCCATCGAGCGTATTTACTCTCAGGCTTTATGACTTTTCAAATGAACGTCTACGATTAAAACGTTTTACAAAAAATCATCACCCGATCAGAGTGCGTCGTGTACCCTCTCACTTAAGTGAAGATCGACAATTGAGATTTGATTCACGCGATCGCACGCTTCACATTATGCCAGGACACCTGTGCATAAAAACAAACATAGTATTCCCACATGACAAAAATTGAAGTGAATCAAGGTAAATAAGATATAAGTGATTAGTGAGTTAGCAAAAATCCTAAACAAGGTGCTTAATGTCACTAATACTTACACTCACACATAAACACACACATTTGCACATACGTGCACATACACGCACACACGCGCACACACGTGCACACATACGCACACACATGTGCATACACGCGCACACTTGCACACATGCACGCACATACATACGTTGTGCGCCATGTGGCGTGTACATACACCACCATGTGGTGGCATATTTTTTCTTGTGCCACGTCAGTTGCCACATCAACACACAATAAAAATATTTTTTTTCTTTTTAAGTCAAGAAATCTAAATAAATTTATCACTAATCATAATTTTTTAAAAATCCCTAAAAATTAGAAAATTCATATATTTCAAAATATGACTCCAAGTTTGTCTTGTTTGTTTCAAAATATATGTCACTAATCACTTACGTGCACACATTCTCACACATGTGCACATACGCGCACACATTCTCACACATGTGCACATACGCGCACGCACGCGCACACGCACACAAACATAGACATACAGGCGTGCACACGCGCGCACATGCATGCGTTGTGCACCATGTGGCGTGTACATACGCTGCCATGTGGCATGGACATAGGCCGCCATGTGATGTGTACATAGGCGGCCATGTGGTGACATATTTTTGCCCGCGCCACATCACCTGTCACATCAACATGCAATGAAAATATTTTTTTTCTTTTTAAGTCAAAATAAATCCAAATAAATTTATCAAAAATCAGAAAAATTCCAAAAAATCCCTAAAGATTATAAAATTCATATATTTGAAAATATAACTCCAAATTAATCCAAACTTGTCTTGTTTGATCAGAAATGAAATAATCTATCATTCTAAACAATTAAATTTAAGAAATAACAAGAGAATAAATATTTATTTAAAAAAGTACTCATTTCTCTTAGAAAATAAAACTTAGAAAAATAAATGAGTGTATACAAAGTAACCTTTCTTATTATTTAACATTAAAACCTAATTGTAATATAAAATTTAGATGGGAATAATCTTCTCTAAAATATATTCTTTAATTATGCATAATTATCACTAAAATGATGCATTTTGATATTATAACTTAAAAATGTATGAAATGATAGATATGCACTCAAAGTATGATAACATGTATAAGGATAGAACGTTTTATCCATAAAATTGCATTAATAATCACATAATTATATATATAAATTTCATGTTATCCATAAGCGCTTTCGCGCGGTCATAAAAAATGCACGTCCATGTGTCAAAATAAATACCAAACTCACTTAAATTAAGATTTTATTAATATTTAATTAGAATAGAGGTAAGGGTTGAATCCACAGAGAATGAGGAGAATTTCTAGAGAACTTTAAAATTTTGATCAAATTGGACAAAGGATTGAGATGAGAAATAAGTAAAAATTATAAGTTTAGAAATAAGACTGAATGATCTAATCACGGAATCAAAAATCACTTGATTTGGAATTGTATACAGAGAAATCAAAGAATGAAGGAGTAGAAAATTATCCTTGAGGAGAGAGAAAATGACAAAATTGAGTACAATTATCTTAATCTAAGCTTTGAAATTGAAATAAAATGCAAAATGTCAAAGACTAGGAGGAAAATGTGTAATTTTACCCAAAATCATTCTGTGTTTAAAAAAACAAATCTTTAGAGTTTCAGAGGTGAATTCTCCCTATTCCTTTGATGAAATCTTTACTTCAAACACTGCTTGGACGCAAAAATGATTCTAAAATATGATTGAAGCAAAAGATTCAATGATTGAGATGTCGAAAAGGTTTGATTAATTGAAACATCCAAGATGAGATCAATGGTCATGATGGGATCTGAAGAGGTGAATCGTAATGGTTAAATCGCGATCGTCAGATCTTTATCAAAGCGTCAGAATCACCCCATGTGTCCTTGTGAAGAAGAATCACTGATCGATCGCATCTGCCAGATCTTGATCTGATGTCTTTGAGTGTGTCGTGTGTCACAGTGAGACCATCAATTACTTTTTAATCTTGCCCATTATAACTCTAGTGATGAACGCACCGAGATTTATCACGAGTTATAAGTTAAATCATCACCAAATAAGAGATGACCAGCGTACCTCGACATTAAGTGATCCAACAATTGTAATTAAATCCAAAAATGAGCATTCCCTGTCGCGCTATGTCACTTGCATATAAAACAATAATCTCACATTGGATGAGTTAATGAAAAGCAACAAGTATAAATAGGGCAGCCTGATGCAGGACCGGTGTACAACACCGGTCACACACCGCACTATAAGGGATGAAACTAAGGCAGAGAGATCCTAGGGTGACCTACAATGAGATAATGTTCTAATGATGCAATCAAGCAGAATACCGTCCCGTGTATCGTCTCCGGAAATCCAGGGTGGTCGAGTAGTGTCAGTCCGGGAAGCCTTCCGGTCCACGTCCTCACGGGCGCAAGGCCGTGAGTCGTCAAGGGAAGCTCGACAGTCAACCCGACGGGTTGGACCACGATCAGAATCCTGTCAAATCGTCTAAGCACTCGCCCTAAACTAAGTGTCGACGATGGTGGAGACAAGCGCGGGAAATACTGCAACAGATATGGATCTTCAACGTAAAAGAGAGGGGATGATTGCCTAACCTGCGGGGTGATAACATGCATTTATAACTTGAATTCTTATCCTACTTAACTCATATTCATGCTTATGTTATGTGAATATGATGCATGTTATCATACGTTTTAGGAATTTTCTCCATTTCCATGTCATTTCACTAAAGTTGATATTTATGCATAAATTAGGGATAATTTCATGCTTAATAGATGATTAATCTTTTGTTAAGTTTAAATTAATAGAAGTTAATCACTTGTATTGAATGATTTTTGACTTTAGTAAATGTTTGGAAGGATAATTTCAAGATGAATTTATGATTTAGAATGTTTAGTGAGAAATGATTTGAGTAAATTCTAATTCATCTTGATTCCTTATCTGAAAATATATTTTAAATGACATGATGTTAAAAAGGAAGAAATTTGTGATCCAATGGAGAAAATTTGAGTTAAAAAGGAGTTATACAAATGAATTTATGAATTTCTTAATTTTATAGTATTTTCTGGATTTTATTTTGATTTTTCAGGATTAAATCGTGCAATCAGACGATTAGGATTAAATCGCGCAATCGGACGGTCGGGATTAAATCGTGCAATCGGACGGTCAGGATTAAATCGCGCAATCGGACGGTCGGGATTAAATCGCGCAATTGGACGGCTGAAATCACACGGAGTGGAATCCGCGTCATGGGCCACGATCCCACCGATTACGCGCGATCTGACGGCTGAAATTACACGGAGTGAAATCCACGTCACGAGCTACCAATTTCGCGCGATCCGACGGCTAAAATTACACGGAGTGAAATCCCCGTCACGAGCCACCAATTTCGCGCGATCCGACGGTTGAAATCACACGGAGTGAAATCCGCGTCGTGGGCCACGATCCACCAATTTCGCACAAACTTATCTATAAATAGGCCTCATCTCCAATGTAAAATTCATCTTCTAGTTGGCCTCCTTTTGGAGGTTGGCCATTGGGGTCACGGCTGCTAGGGATCAACTATCTAGGTATGTTTAATTATTGTTTGTTCTTCTTATGTTCTTGTGTGTTCGCCTGGTATCTAGGATTGTGCGGCGTGATGAACCGAGTGCATCTAGATACCTGACTTGCTTCTTCGTATCCTCTTTTGTGATCGCTTGTTCCATGGCAAGAGTGTTTCGTGTCGAAAGGCGAAGGGAGCACCGGTGGATCAGGTTTTATCTTCTTATCGTATTTAGAATTAATCACCATCGGTTGAATCGATCTCGAGAAAGTTAGAGGGCCTTGTCACCGAGATCCCCGCTCAAGGCTAGGGCTAGGTCTTAGCCCCGTGAGGACTCGAGGATAGGGGCAAGGTTGATACTATGCGAGTTCTAGTTGCTTATTCAGCTCATTATTCTACCGTGATAAACGCCAAGCTTGGGCGGTAATTCAAGATCCTGTAGAATAATGATGACTGCATCATGATTAGACGGATTGACCGACACTTAGGGTTTATGTGTTAATCTTAGGACATTTCTTTCCTCTTTTATCAATCTATTAATCAAACCAACTACAAAAAAATATCTTCTTGAACTTTTGATCGACTCGTGAAGAAATTAAGCGAGTTTCGAGGAAGGTCTTAAGTTCTCGTGATCCTCTGCTTCCAAGAGTGTAGAGACGCAGACATTGAAGCATGATAATCACGATTTCACCTCTTGATTTCATCGAATTTTCCCCTTGAATTCCAAACGTCCATGAGGAAGAATCCGAGCAAATTCACTTCAATCCACGAGAATTGAGGCCCCATTCTTGCGGCAATCGGGTTAGTAGTGAGGTTTGATCGATTATCAAGAGGTAATTTGTATTTTTATTAGGTTTAGATCTTTAATTTTGCAAATTAGTTCATACTGTTCTTCATTTTCCCCAATTTTAGGTCCGAAAAGTCGCTGATTTTGAAAATAGGATCTCTCTCTGATTATAATTCCAAATCACTTGTTTCATTGGATTCCTCTTTTCATCAGCTTTCTGTGGATAGAAAATTCATCAAATTCTGACTTCATTTGGCCCTCCAATTTAACGTTTGACCAAGGACTGTTCATCTTTTATCAGAAGTCAAACGTTGACTTTCGGGGTCAATTAATTTTGATTTACAAATCAGAATTTGATAATTTTGGTCTTGTTGGATTCCTCTGGTTCTTAGCTTTCCATTGACATATAAATTGCAAGATTTGGATTTCATTTGGTCATTCAATTTGAAGATTTCATCTGAGGTGTTAATTTCGGGGATTTTCTGATCATTGATTTTCAATAATTCATAATAAATACATTTCTTATCCAAAAATTACGAAATATATATCAATAAATTCCATTTTCTCTTTAGTTTCCAAATATCTACTTTTTGTAATCTTCTGACTCTGTTTGATTTTCTGATTTTGTAGAACACCTACTGTTGGTCAAAGTCAATGCTTTGACTTTGACTTTTGACTTTTCTCTGTCAAATCCGAGATTTCAATTCTTAAAACTTCTTATTTATCTTATTTATATCATTTCCATATCTTACATCTTATTTTCTCTTATTTAAAACTCCTTTTAAACCTAAGTTTGACCAAGTCAACTCTACGATTAAAGTCAACCCTGCTCTCTGTGGATCGACCTGATACTTACCCAAAACTTGATTATTATATCTTGTCTTTGTGAGTTCGATTTTATAAATTTTGTTTGACCATCGTCTTTGTGTTTTAACGACGCACAAAAATGACACGTCACGGGGCGCGAGCCCGGTCGGTCGTGAGGAGGGAAGTCGTTCGAACGCGGCACGGACGGGTAGCAGTGGTAGCCCTCGGCGGCGTCGTCGTAATCTCAAGAGAGTACTCGGCCCGGTGAAGACGAGGGTCGAGCAAAGAGCGATACGTGATGAGCTCGCTAGCTTGCATGGGACACGGCGAAGGGCGGGGTCCGGCTGATCGTCGAAGCCCAGTGCGCCAGTCAGCTACGAACACTGGCAGAGCGATTGGCAGAGCAAGCAGGGGGCAGGTATATCGCGTCCGCACACTGGAGGGGGGAGGGGTCAGGCGCCACGTAGGCGTGGTGTCCTAGTGTTGGGATGATTTTCGAGTCGTGTAGAAGGGGAGCGACCGTGAGGGTGAGATGCAGTTAATTCGGGCTCAGGTGTGGCAGGAGGTGATCCCGAAGCACGGTCGGGGTGTCACTTCAGTTAGAAGGCGGCAAGCGAGTCAGGGTAGGGACCTGTGCCAGGTGGTAATCCGCGCCGTTTTTCTGGGTGGGAGGACGTTGGCGACACCCTGAGGGAGGGCGTTGGCGTGGAGGCGTCGCGAGAGCAACCGACGAGATCACGGGAGTGTGGGAAAGGGATCTAGGACGGTGAGAACGGGAGGCAGGGCCTGGGGACGGGTTCGGAAATGTCAGCGGGGAGGAGAGAGAGAGAAGGCAGATCGATAGGCGTTCCGTGAATGTCGGGGAGATGGGAAGTTCGGCGGACGAACCAGGAATTTACGATCGAACCGGGAGGCAGTTTCTGGTGGAATCCGAATTTGGGAGGAAGAGGGGTTAAGCGTCTCCCGGTGAGTCTCCACATTCTCCCTCCGAAATTGGTAGGGAAGATCGGGACTCGTCCTGATCGAGTCGGGAAGGGGAAAATCCGGGATTGGGGGATATCGAAGAGGAGGGTCGGGTGTGGTGAGGAGTGGCGATCAAGGGCAAAATGAGAAGAACTGTGGTTGGTGATTTCGGGATGATGTTGGAGGATGAAGTGTAGGGAGAGGCGGAAGATTTCGGAAGATCGGGGGGGGGGGAGAGATCTCTGGGACTTCTGCTGAGGCAGGAAATTTCCGGAGAGGTGAGGAGTTTGGCGGGAGTGCTGGCAGACAAGATGATGTCAGGTGGATAGTTTGGTCTGGTGGAAAGTTTGCGGGAAGGAGGGGAGGTGGGTCCGGGAAGTAGGAGGGGAATCTTGAGAGAGGAAATTCGGGAGGAGGCAGTCAGGGATTTCGGCAGGGTGGAAAATGCAGCAGGAAGCTGGGCGGCGGTGAAAGGATTGGCGTGGAGAGGATTAGAGACGGCTAGAGATGGTGGAGGGTGTGGAGAAAATGGGGAAGGGAAAAGGGTCCGTGGAGGGGATTGAGGCGGCACAACAATCCAGCGGCGGCGGCGGCAGCGGCGGCCTGTGGCGGCGACGGCGGCGGCTTGAGGATGATGACATGCGCAGATAACTCGTGATCAAGGCAAGGGGAGGCGGCGGCCTCGGCGGCGGGCACGGCGGCGGCACGCGAGTGCGGCGGCGGAGGCGGCGGTTGGTCTCCTTCCTCGATCTTCCTTGAGCAGCCACTTGAGAGGGAGTTCACTCCTTTCTTTCTTCAAATGACGGCTAGGGTTTGTGGGGGGGTCCCTTCCCCTCTTATAGAGCCCATAGTGGGCCGAGAGAGGAAAGGACCCACTTGAGGCCCACAACCCACACCTAACATAATCATAGAAAAATAAAAAGGTCCACAAAGAGAAGGGCTTAACGAATAGGGTCCCGAAAAAGGGAAGGGCCCACCCGAAAGCCCAAAAGGGAGAGAAGAAGATATGCAAAGGCCCGCTTAAACACGTGCGGGTTAATAAAGTTCATAATGAAATAAAAAACTGGAAAGATAACTCCACGCGCGCGCGAGCTCTATGAAATGTGTCGTGGCGAGATGAGGTCCTCGGTGTAGTGAAACTCGGCATCCTTCGTCTTCGCCTGTCGAGGGGGCTGGACGCGCGCGGGTGTCGGCTCCTCTAGCGCCGTAGTGTCATGCCTTGGTGGCGACGGGGGTCGTACACCACCACAGCCACTCAAAGGAAACAATATCGACCGATTAAAGACACTTGACACTATTATCTCTTGCTTAATATGGGCCACATATGTGCCACACATGTGCCATATGGCACACTCACATGACGCCACGTCACGACATGTAGGAATTTAGGCTGATAACATGCAATTCATACCTAAATGTACATTGATGGACTAAAACGTGCGTCAATTTAGGTCATTGCTATGTTTTTAATCCATGCAATAAATTTATAATACCTCACTTAATATAGTAGTAAGCAAGGGTCGATCCTCAGGGAACCTAGGTAATGAGATTGGGTGACTAAGGTAGAAGTAGGAGAGAATACCTATAGTAGGGATATTAGAGATGATAAGAGTGATCTTATAGAATTAGAGGCTTGACCTAAGATAGATTAAGCTGCTGTAATTATAGTTAAGTGAGAAGAAGTATGGTTTTAAGACTTTTTAGATATTAGTAGATGAATTTATCTCGTAGAGGCATTTCTTGGAACACCTTATGTGTGAGTAGAATCGGAGATGGTTTTGTTTTGTGGAAAAGGTAGAGGTGAGATGTGGGTATGGAAATAAGAATTATATAGAGATGTTTCTATATTAGGAAGGCTGATGAGCGGATGGTGGAAAGATTGGATGAAGATGAAAAGAAGGAATGAGAGGAATTGAATGGGAGGATATGAAGTTAGAAAAGGAATGGTAATTTTGGTAGGGCTTATGAAGACAAACTACTTGACCTATGATTTAAGCAAATTAAAAGAAACATCATTATCCATGGAAAAGCTTACAAGTGAATCCCTCATCAGAAATCCTCACACAAACCACGTTTTGGTACCAATCCTAGGCCGGGTGGTGTTTGATTCGCTACGATGTCGATCTTCTATTGTTCTCCTTCTCCAGAACAAACTCGGGCATCCCACGATGCTCAGCTTGGGCCTAAGCTTCTCCCCTCTTCCTGTTGGTGACCTGGTGTCAAGAGAGAGCCAAAAGACAAGAAAATTCAGAGTGGAAGGAGGAGGACTTTTAGGAATTAGGGTTTCCAACCAAATCAACGGACAAGATCAATTTTCAGGGTTTCTAAAAATCCGGCGGAAAATTCAACTATGCAGATGGAAAGGGCACAGTGAGATTAGCCTCCCATCAAAATTTGAGCCCAATCGGACAGCTAGATTAGAAGATATCAATATTTCAACTAAGAGCATTTCTAGTCGTCGATCTGATGATCTCCGACGTCAGCAGTTCTTAATCAGCTAATCCACGAGATCGTGCCACCTCACTCTCGAGCCAACTGCTGGATCTTCGCCATGTCACCTGCACAGGTAAATAAACAAGTAATATTACCCAAAAAGGGAGTTAGAGGAATCTGTGGCGATTAATTTTTCGTAGATTCCTTTCTTTAGTGCGAAAAAGAGAGTGCCACGTCACTCTCTTATTCTACCTTAATTCAAAACGCCAACAAAATGACAAAAAAACAACACTTACGAAAAAAACAAAAAACAAAAAAAACAAAACTTATGATCTACGGTGATTAATTTCGCCGCATATTCTCTTCTTCATGTGAATAAGAGAGCGCTACGTCGCTCTCTTATTCTGCTTAAAGTCAATTAAGATGGCGCCACCAGATTGCGACAAGTGTCGCGATCTGGCGGGTGTCGTCTGATTTACCTTTTTATAATGGAAATTTGTATTTATGCCCAGCGACGATTAAAATTGCATTTCAACCCCCGACAATATTATTTTATTAAAAAATGTTAGAGAACTAAGAAGATATGCTCACACATTTGTCAAATAATGTCAGATAATTACATTTATGCCCCAAACGCTGATAAATATGCAAGAAATAATTATAATAATTGGAAATATATCCTCAAAGTACTCTAAAATTCCTTTAAATCATTCATAAAATCCGAAAAAATGTATTTTGCCTCAAAAAGTTCATTTCCTTATCAGTTTACAATCTAACGGAAATATTCAAATATTACAAAAATCAAGAATTATCACAAAATCATAATGAAGGAAAAATTAAGCAATTTTAATCATGATAACACGCAAATTTGTTCATTTTAAGCCAAGTATTCACTCACAAATTTGTGAGTTATCATGCATGATTATTAATGCAAATTAAGGCATTAAATATTCCATTTGCATTCATGTTATCATATTTTAAGTGCATATTTATCTTTTTATGTAATTTTAGGTTATGATCTAAAAATATAACATTTTGGGTATAATTATGTATAATTCTCATAATATAATTTTATTCCCATTTATATTTAAAATCATCATTGTATTTTCATAATTTAATGATAAGAGAAAATATTTTATTTACACAAGTATTTTTCTAAATTTTTTTCTTAGAAGAATGAGTATATTTTTGAAATTAAAATTAATTATCTGGTTATTTAAATATTTTGACTTTTTATAATTATAGATAATTCAATTTCTGATGCAAAAAAACACATTATGATTAATTTGGAGTTTTATTTTGAAAGTTATGAATTTTCTAATTTTTGGAAATATTTTGGAAATATTTTGGAATATTTTGGAATTTATTTAAAGCTATTTTTTATTTTGAAATAAATAAAAGATTTAATTTAATCGCGCGTTGACGTGGTAGAGCGTCGCCACGTGACGACATGGGTACATGCCACGTGGCGGCATTCGTGTGTGACACATGTGTGCGTGCGAGTGCGCACGTGTGCGCGTGTGAAAGTGATTAGTGGGTTAAGCATCCGTTAAGGACTTTACGCTAACCCATTAAGCCTTCACATCTTATATACGCGATAAAACGTCATAATGTTTTCCATGTGGAACTATTTATGTGTGTTTTTCGTTACAGGTGATGTGGCGCAATGAGAGACGTCTGATTGCTCGGTTAAATCGCGATCGTCAGATGTCACTTACTCACGGGGGTATAACAGCATCTGATCAGGTGATGACTCAATTAAAGATGATTTAATCTCATCCTTTCATCTAGGGAGTTATAACGGTCAAGATTAAATGCGCCCGATGGACACGTGAACTCATCGTGATCGTCCAATGAAGGTCGAACGGTCAACATCAAACGAACCCTCTTATTCACGCGAAAGTGTCGCGAAATCTGGACGCTTCATCTCAAATCAGATGGACGCGACTTAAAGACACCGATTCATGAATCAATGTTTAATCTCAGTGGTTGATTGAAAATGAATCGACGCATCCGACAGTTACGCCCAATTTCTTCTATAAAATTGAAATGTTCTTTGACGCGAAAACCTATTCTTGGATTTTTGAGCAAATTGAACTCCTTAGACACCACAATCTAAGAATCTCTTGAATTCTTCATCTTCTAGACTCATTTCCGCGTCCAAGGAGTGTTTGAAATCAAGAATTGGTTGAGAGAATTGGAAGAAATCTCATCTTGAACATCGAACTTCGTTTTCGAAATTGTGGAATGAAAAGCCTTGAATCTGGCGATTAATTGGATCATTTTGTGCATGACTTTGGGTTAGGTTGAGTGTTTTGATATTAATTTATGTTCCTTTAGCATTAGATTTACATTTTGAAGATTAGATTAAGTTTAATTTAGTTTTAATTTTGGTTTTTCACTTATTTTCGCGATCGAATTTCTATCTCGATTTCTCCGCAAATTCTAATCCAAATTCAGTGATTTTTTTATTTTGTGGATTGGTATTGGAGTTGTCTTTCTTAATATACTAAAATCCATAATTTCTCACCTCAATTCATTGTCTGATTTGATCGAATTTCAAAGATATCTAAAAAGTTTCTCTTATTTAATCTAATTTTTTTCCTTTAATTAAAAATTAAATAATCTATATCCTATCCATTTTAATTTAATAAATAATTAGATAATATATTTTTAACTCAAAAATACACTCATCTTCCTTGAAAAATATAAAATAAACTGTAGATGAATATATATAAAAATATTTTCTCTTTTTTATTTGTATTTAAAACTCAAATAAAATCTCAATATCAAAGGGGATAATATACTTAAAATTCAACTTGATTTATACATGATTAACCCTTAAAATAATGCATTTTGAGACTTTTGAAGTAAATTACATAAAATGATGAATATGCGCTCAACGTAGGATAAAATGCATAAGAACAAAAGAATTTATGCCTTAAATGCACTGAAAATTATGTAATTTCAAGTATAAATTCCATGTTATCACAAGCCTTGTGAGAATTATCTCTTTTCTTCTCTTTTTCTTTTGGTTAAGAGCTTTGAAGAATAGATACAATCATTTGTAGATCGTATGGATACTGCTAGACACTAGACACTTGAATAGCTTCAAGAACTCCCTAAAGCAAAGCATAAAAGTATATTTTATCATTATATTAGATGATAGGATCATATGTTGTTGGTGCCTTGGTATTTTGGATATTGATAACATGCAACTTATACTTATAATTACATGATTATTCATTCAAATTAAGGCATAAAACCTTCCATTCTTTTGCATAATATCATACTTTTGGTGCATATGAAATTTAAAATATAATCTCAAAATAGATTATTTTAAGGGATAATCATGCAAAATTAAAGTTGAAAGTTTAGAGTTGATTATTCTCATTTTAAAGTTGAGATTATAATAGAGTTTTAAATGCAATTAATAAAGGAAAATATTTTTATATACACTCATTTTTTTTAGTTTTATTTTTTTCAAAGGAAATGAGTGTATTTTTGAGTTGGAAATTAAAATGCATAGAATGATAGATTATTTAATTTGCAATAAAAAATGGATTAAAAAGAAGTTACATTTTAAAAGTTATAAATTTTTTAATTTTTAGGGATTTTTCTAGAATTTTTGTGAATTTTTCTAGACTTATTTTTGAATTCATTTTAATTTGAAACATAAAAAAATGGTCAATGATGTGGCATGTGCGACTGCATGTCACCATGTGGAGGCGTATGCGTGTGCCATGAGGCACATGCATGACGCACATGTCGCAGGTGTCATTAGAGGTTATGCACCCTTTAAGCCCATAAGCTAACCCCTTAATGCACTCGAGTATATGTCTAAAAAAATCTCCTTTATTTTTCCAATTTGGGAAAATTATTGTTATTATTTGAAAATAATAATAAAAATAACTAATTAATTTGTAATTAAATAATAATTTTAGTGAGTTTAGATAATTTTTTGATATGCGAACGTGTATTTTCAATGATTGCACAGTCTCGATTTGTCAAATATCCGACTCAATGTATTCCACTACACTCGATATTTTGATAAAAAATTTAGAGGGCTTATCGACCTTAGAACCTGACAACCTCCTGAAAGGGATAACCTTTTTCCCTTAGAAAGGTGGCCCAACTCCTGTCTAAAGAGTGTGTCACATCTCTTCAAAAGGAGGTAATAATCGCCCTTTATAGGAACATAGCCTCACCTCCAAAAAAGGTGGCTTCTAACCCCTTCCTAAATAAGGAGGATGCCCACCTTCAGAGAGTAACCTCAAATTCATTTTGAATATGAAATAATTGAATTTAAAGGATTTTTATATAAGTTGGTCAACCTTTCCTAAAATAAATAAAGTTGACCGACTTTGATTTACCTTAACTAACCTTTGTAAAGTGATTACTAGAAAAAATATAGAATGATCCCTATAATCATTTAAAAAATAAATTTTACCATCCTTGACCTTTCTTCACTCCTTTGACCATCTTGACCTTTAATTACACCCTTTGACTTCATGTAATTAGAGTTGACTTGGCCCCTAAAACAATGAAGAGTTTGCTTTCTCCTCTCTATCATTATAATTTGTCTCCATATTCTTCCATATGTTTTTCCATGTCATTGTGTCCACAAAAACCATAAAAATCAAATTTTTAACTGACTTAACTTCAAAGAAATCAAATGTTTAAAGTATAAAGATAGAAAAATCAAAGGAACAATACATAAGAAGGCATATTCATGTTTATATATAATTAGCAGTACTTAGATACAAATTAAGCATACGAGTAGCATAACACGATGAATTCAAAATATCACAAAAACCTGATAACCTGCATCGTATTAGAAAGAATTCTGCATAAAATCTATCTATAATGATGCAAGTGAATGCATCAATGACACATTATCAACATGCATCACTGACCACTTGGTTCTAGAACTTTCAAGAGGCAAGGTATGTCTTCTTGTTATAGTCAATGAGTGGGTTTTTTTTAGCAAAACACACTAAAAAGGCAAACATAATGGCTGACAAAGCAAATCCATGCGGTTGTTGATTACGTGCGGATACACGTCAAAACATTTACCAAACTCACCAATTGAAGATTAACATCACAAATTAAATAGCATAGTGGTCAATAAGTGTCGAATCCACGGAGAATTAAGGAATTTTTTAGGTATTCTTTGAAATTTGATTAAATCGGACAAAGAAATGTTGTGAGAAATTAGGGGTTTTGATATAATTGGAAAGAAAACTCAAAGGCCAATGCACAAAATCAAAAATCACTATATTTGGATCAAGATTCGTGGAGAAATCAATCAGCGAATCAGAGAGAAATTTTTGAACGAGAAAATCACAAAAAACCAAAAATAAAATTGAATTTGACTAAATCTACAATTAGAAATTGAAATCTAATGTCATAGAAATAAATATTAGAACAAAAAGCATAATTTTTAACCCAAGATATCGCTCGAATTGATCCAATTACTTGCCGGATCAAAGGCTTTTCATTCCATGAATTCGAAGACGATCGTTGGCATTCAAGAATCAATTTCTCCCTATTCTCTCAACGAAATCTCACTTTCAAATGCTTTGTGGACGTAGAAACAAGAGATTGAAGGATTGTGGTGTCTAAACAGTTTGATTACTCGAAGAACCCAAGAATGACTTACATCGTCGAAGACCATATCAATTTATAGGGAAAATTGGGCGTAACCATTCGTTCAATCTTTTAATCTTCAATCAACGGCTCTGATAAAATTCATATATGCACATTTTTATGCTTAAATCGCATCCGTTTGATTAAAGATGGACCACTGAGATCTTGTCATGTCGCGTGTGAAGAGAAAACGCATGAAACGCCATCCGTCTGATCTTGATCTAACGCTCCGGATGCGTTTTCATATGCTTTAATCTTAGCCATTATAACTCTTTTGATGGACGGCTAAGATTAAATCATTTTTAAAGTGATTCACTGATGAACATAAATACGTCACGTACCCCCCCCCACCCCGCCTTAAGAGAAGATCGACCATCTTCTTTTAACGCGCGAACCGGACGCTTCACACAACGCCACATCACTTGCGCACATTAAAAAATAAAAATAGTCCCACATGACAAAAATCAAGGGGAACTAACGTGTATATAATGTATATGCACATAACGAGATAACGAAAATACTTAACATAGTGCTTTCTCCTTAATCACACTTGCACGCACACATTTACACGTGTGACACGTGACGGTCTCATATGTCGCCAAGTGGCCTACCCTTTTCGTTCGTGCCACGTTGATAACATGCTATTTATGCATGTAATTACATAATTATTAATGCAAAATTAATGCATTAATCATTACAAATATATGCATGTTATCAACTTTTAATCATGTTTCTATCATTTTGTATAAATTCATGATTAGATCTTAAAATACATCAATTTATGGGTTATTATGCATAATTAAACATTATAATATTTAATCCTAATTATAATTGAAATCATAATCATGTTTTAAGGATGAAAATATAAGAGAAAAGACTTTTATTGACATTTATGTGTATTTATGAATTTGTTTTATAAGATACATAAATGTACTAAATTAACTAAAATTAATTCTCTTATTATTTTAATAATTTGACTTTTTATAATGATAGATTATTCAATTCTGAATCCAACAAAATAAATTTGACTTAATTTGGAGTTATATTTTGAAAGTTATGAAATTTACAATTTTTAGGAATTTTCTGAAATTTTTCTTAACTTATTTAGATTTATTTTCGATTTTTAAATGTTTAAATAAATTCAAAAATCGCGAAAAGGGGTTTATATCGCCCGTGTACATGTGGATGTGATGTGGCACTTGGGGCCACGTGGCTCTGCCACGTGGACAGCATGCGGGTGCATGCATGGCGCTGATGTGACATGTGGACGCTATTTATATTTACTATATATATTTTTATATAATGTATATAGGTCTTCCGATTATTCGAAGACAAATTATTAATAGCTCTTATTCGTCGTACATTATATAAACTTCATTTCTTCTTAAATTCTTCAGTGTGGGACTATTTCACTTCCTTTTCTTTCATTTCAGGACACACGGCGTAATGAGGAGCGTTGGATGGAAATCAAGATGGATCGCTCACGTAGATCGCGTGGACACGCGGTCCACGCGATCAAAGATCAAGCACGTGCTTAATTGAGCTTTAAGTGAAATCATATCGACCGTCCGATCAAGAGTTATAACATTCCAGATTTATCACGATGGTGGATCTCCGATTTAATTGTGATCGCACGATCAAAATCCAACGATCATCACACACGACGTTTCGATCAAACTGCGTGTAATCCGAGCCGTCGATTGCGATGGGCGCTTCATCGAATGGCTGAGATCAAATTTTGTCCCTTTAAAAAAACGTTCTTTCGCGATGAAGAACAGGCCCGCGATTTCTCTCCAAATTCTCTTTGTATACTTAATCTTTTCGTGTGCCACTTTTTCCATTGTGATCGTAACTCATTTCCGCTCCATTTGAATGTATTAATTTCAATTTCGATTGAAAGAAGTGGAAGAAATCAAGTCTTGAACTTCAAACTTCATCTTTGGAAACTCGGAATGAAAAGCCTTGCATCCGGCGATTAATTGGATCATTTCGAAGGCTAATTTGGGTTAGATTGTTTGTTTTCATCTTAATCTTTCATCATTTAGTGTTAATTTTACTTTAAGTATTGTATATTAAGTTTAATTTAGTTTTAATTTCTGTTTTTAATCATTTCACGATTTGAAAATTTCTTCTAACTTCAAACTTCGATTACTCTTCGAATTCTCATCCAAATCACCTGATTTTTTATTTCGTGGATTCAAAATTCGTCATCCAATTTGACTGAATTTCAAAGATATCTCTCAAATTTCCCTAATTCTCCGTGGATTCGACCTTTAATTACCATTATACTAATTAATTACTTTGATTAACCATAAATTGGTAAGATTAGGACTTTATTTTGACACTAAGTCGTGTGCATTCAACGACCATGCGATTTAGTCTCGTCAAATGGTGCCGTTGCCGGGGAATTAAGGCATATTTTTTAGAAAAATCATCAATTTTGACTCGGTCAACTCTGATTTTTCTGTTTCTTTTTTGATATTAATCCAAATTGATCCTACACTGAGCTATTTGTAGCAGAAATGCATCGTTTAGATACTCAATTTCGACGAGAGTAGGTGAATTGTCCCTCTCTACGGACGACGGACGATCATCGTGTCATAATCAAATTGGGAGAGCGTAACTCTCACGAATAGCGACAATCAGGTACGATTAATTTGTCATTGTTGAATAATTTTATAGTATCTCTTCTTATTATTATATAGTATATTAGTGCATATTTATGAGACGAGAGTTTGATTGGAGAATGAGGGATAATCCTTTACACTTAGATCTTTTTGAACGTTCCTCGCAATCACTTTCATCTTCCGCGTCATCATCGACCTTAGATATGGCCTTGAATGATGAGGGAAATGTTAGGAGATGTCTTAGTGATTATGCTAGGCCTGTTCTTCAAAGACCCGTTACTCGTATTCATGCACCTTTAGCTAGAAATGTGAATTTTAGGATAGATTCGCATGTGATGAGTATGTTACCTATCTTCCATGATAAACCTTCTGAGGATCCTTATAGACATGTCGACGAACTTAGTCAAGTATGTGAGATCAATCAGATTCATAATGTGTCGGCAGATGTAATGAAGATGAAACTCTTTCCTGCCACCCTTAGAGATAGAGCTAAGGATTGGTTTCTTAAGCTAGGCAAGGAGTTCACTTCTTGGACCGAGATGGAGGAGGAATTTCTTAGGAAATACTATTCCGTAGGGAAGACCACCTATGTTAGGAAGGCGATGTGTGAGTTTACCCAAGGACTGAGTAAGACATTTCACGAAGCTTGTGAGAGACTTAGAGACCTCACTAGAGAGTGCCCTCACCAAGGAGTGTCTAACCATGAGCTTACACAGATATTTTCTGATGGGTTAGGCCCTCAAGATAGATATCTTTTGGATGCAGCTAGCGGCGGCACCTTCATGAGCAAGTTTGAAGATGAAGCAATGGAATTGATCGAGACTGTGGCGGAGAATAGCCACCACAACGCAGCAAAACTATTCGGAAGAGGTGCAACACCGAAGGGAGGATTGATCGACGCGAAGTCAGTAGAGACGGGCATGCTCCTTGAGAAGATCGACAAGATGGCGGAGGTTCATAATCTTTTATTAGATCGGTTCCACATCCGCAACGGATCTGAAGGACTCGCACTCGTCGCTCTACAAGAAGCGTCGCCATGTGCCCATTGCTCACGCCTTGACCACGTCGAGATGGATTGTTTCGATCATGGCAATTCAAGGGCAGGGCATGTATAGACAAGGCCCACAAGGTAGGGCAAAGTCAACAGGGACGACCGAACTATCAAGGTACATATCCTACTTATTTTAATAACCATGTTTATCATAATCCTATGCAGCAGCAGCAGCAGCAAGGATTTAGGAGGAACACCGATCAGATGTACCCTCCATATAGCACCGGTCAGCAACAAAACTTGCAGCAGCAACCCTACGCAAATGCAAGACAGTCGACGTATATCCCGCCACAGCAAATCGTACAATCAAGCTCCACGACCGACCGCACCATCTGCAGATCCGATTCTGGGTGCGATCTCTCAGTTGATGGAGCAAATGAGCAAGATGAACTCGCGTGTGGACGAGATACAGGATTTCATCAAGACGAACATCCCTACCTCGATTGATAATAAGAAGGGTAAGCAAGTTTCATTTTCTGACCAATTACCATCGCAGGCCACTATCAACCCTAGGAATCAAGGGTCCTCATCGAGTCAAACGCACAACCTTAGTCATGTGTATGTTGACGAGGAGGCAGTGGAGGCCGCGTTAGCGATATCGAGCCTTAGGAGCAGCAAAGACTTACCTGATCCTTATAAGGATCATCCTTTACATAAGAGCTCGATAGATGATGAGACACCGAAAGTCGTAGTAGAGCAAGACAATAGTTCTGATGATGAGGAAGAACGGGATGCGAGCGGAGCCGAATCCCGACACATACAAACCACCCATGCCATACCCTCAAGCATTGAGTAAGCCTAAAGCTAAGGTTAGTGAATCTGATGATCATTTATTATAAGCCTTCCAAAAGGTGACCATTACCATCCCTTTAGTAGATGCAATTAGGCATATACCTTCTTATGCTAAATTTCTTAAAGGCATATGCACACCCCATAGAAGCCCCAAGAGGATCCAATTGAGTGAGAATATTAGTTCTATTATGATGAATTCTCTTCCGATTAAAAAGAGAGATCCATAAGCTCCTATGATTACGAGTGAGATTGGAGGAATGATTTTTACTAGATCCTTTTTAGATACCAGAGCTAGTATCAATATCCTCCCTAAAGTCGTATATGACCGTCATCATGTAGGGGATTTGCAGTGTTTCCTTATAGAGTTATGTTTAGCGGATGGATCGGTAAGGAAGCCTCATGGCACAGTAGAAGATGTGATTGTTAGAATCGAAGGATATTATTTTCCGGTAGACTTCCTAGTTGTAGATATGAAGATCACTAAGGAGCATAGTCAAGCCCCAATTATCCTAGGAAGACCTTTCTTAGCTACCGCAAAAGCCGTTACAGATTGGGGAAAAGGAGAAGTGATTCTTAAGGTGGGAGAAGTGATTCTTAAGGGGAAAAGGAGAAGTGATTCTTAAGGTCAACATCAACAAGTTGATGAAGTATCCTTCACAAGCTTTGGAGGATATGGGCACCATCGACCTATTTGATGACCAAGACATAGAGACTTGCATCGAAGAAGTCATGACGGTCAACGAGGGAGCTGATTTCGAGGAGCTACCGTTGGACGAGCCAACAGGGGAGCTGATAACATGTAATCTTAACATGATAAAACACGATTATTATTGCAAAATAAGGCATAAAACATTCCATTTATGTGCATGTTATCATACTTTGAGTGCATTTCTATCATTCTATGCAATTTTATGTTATAATCTCAAAATACGTTAATTTAGGGTTAATTATGATGAATTGAAGATTAAAGATTTTATAACCTATCTTTAGTTGAGATTATAAATGGTTTTTAAAGTTAAATAATAAGAGACATCATTTTTATGAACATTCATTTCATTTTCTAAAATTAAAATCTTAAAGAAATGAATGTATTTTTGAAATAAGAATTAAATCACTTGTTATTTAAATAATTTGACTTTTTAAAATGATAGATAATTAAATTTCAGATCAAATGAAAGAAATTTGGATTAATTTGGAGTTGTATTTTGAAAGATATGATTTTTACAATTTTTAGGGATTTTTCTAGATTTTTCTGAATTTATTTCGATTTTTAATGATTAAAATGAATAAAAAAATAGCAAAAAGCGGGTTTAATCCGCACGGATCCCACGTGGATGCGACGTGGCACTCAGGGCCACGTGGCAGCGCCACGCAGCGCCTACGCGGCGCATATACATTATATTCATATAGTTTACATATTATATAAATGGGTATTCAGCTCTCCGTAGATCGCAGAGGTATTCAACCCCTTAGATCGCTACTCCTTTTAATCCCGATTGTTCTTTTTAATTTTTCCCGTGTGGGACTAAGTCCCACACGGTTATCTTTTGTTTCAGGCGACGTGGCGGCATCATCAGCGTTGGATTAAAAACGTGTGATGCATCGCGCGTCGATACGGTGGACGTGAGGACCACCGCATCTCCGATCATGGCACGTGCCTATTAAAAGAATTATAACGGTCCAATTGAAGGCGACATGGCGGCATCACACGCGCCGATCGGGTGGACGTGCGGTCCACGGATCAGAGATCAACGCACGTGTCATTTAAGTGGAGTTATGACGGCCGTGATTTAATCGGGCGCTACGCATCCTGATCGTTGGATCGTGATCCAACGGGCGCGATTCAAGGCGTTTTTAAACGCATACGATCCAAGCTCCATCGGGCCGTCCATTCGCGATCGGACGATCGGGACTTAACAGTAACGGTTCGTGATGAACCGTTTCATCACAGCCGTTCATCAAAGCGATCGGACGGTTACGCCCAAATGACTTATAAAATGAACTATTCTTTGATTTTGTAAGACATTCGAGGAAGATTTCACTTAATCGACCTATATACACACATCTTCTCTTGAATCTCTCACTTTTCATCGCTTCTAGACTCAATTTCGTGTCCACGAAATCTTTATAAGTGAGATTTCGTCGATCGAGCGAGGAGAATTTGTCTCTTGAACACCGATGTTCACGTTCAAATTTGCGGAATGAATAGCCGTCGATCCGGCGATCAATTGGATCGATTTGATCGTTATCTCGGGTTAGAAAACAAGTTCTTCCTCTAATCTATCGTCATGTATCATCAATTTTAGGTTTAGGATCTCAATTTAGTTTAATTTTGTTTTTAATTTCAATTTGTGTTCTTCGCGATTCTGAAAATTTCCTCCCACTTCCATCTTTGATTTCTCCGTGATTACTAATCCAAATCGAGCAATTTTTGATTCCACGGATAGATCTTTGAGTTATCTTTCTAAAACCACCATTTTCCCTAATTTCTCACCTCAATTCATCGTCCAATTTGACCAAATTCCAAAAGATCTCTCGAAAACTACCTTAATTCCTTGTGGATTCGACCCTTATTTACCATTATACCCTTCAATTCGTTATAAATTCCCAAAATTGGTAAGTTTGAAATAATTTTTGACACGAGACCGTGTGAAATCGACGACCTCATGGTCTCGTCTCGTCAGGAGCTCAAGCCTCTTTCATTTACACTCAAGTACGCTTTTCTTGACTCTCAGTAGGTTAAACTAGTGATCATTTCTTCTCAGCTCAATGAGGAGCAGGAGAAACGATTACTCGATGTATTACGACGGAATGAGCAAGCAATCGGATGGACTCTAGCAGATTTGAGGGGATTAGACCCTTCAATGTGCACTCATCGCATATTTTTGGAGGACGAGTCCAGACCCGTGAGGGAAGCCCAACGCCGACTTAATCCTAAGGTATGGGAAGTTGTTAAACAAGAGATTCTAAAGTGGCTTAATGCGGAGATCATCTATCCCATATCGGATAGCTAGTGGGTTAGTCCCGTGCACGTGGTTCCCAAGAAGGCAAGAGTTACGGTGACCGTGCACAACAAAGGAGAGGAGACTCAAACGCGCCTCCCGACGAAGTGGCGAGTTTGTATCGACTATCGGAAGTTGAATGCAGCGACAAAGAAAGATCACTTCCCGCTGCCATTCATCAATCAAATCCTTGATCGACTAGCAGGTCAGACTTACTTTTGTTTCTTGGATGGTTATTCAAGGTATAATCAGATTACGATTCATCCGGACGATCAAGAAAAGACGACGTTCACATGTCCCTTTGGCACGTTCGCATTTAGGCGAATGTCATTCGGATTGTGTAACGCCCGTGTGACATTCCAGAGATGTATGACGGCGATATTTTCTGGTTTCCTTCGCGACAGTCTCGAGGTCTTCATGGACGATTTCTCTGTCTTTGGAGATGATTTCGACAGCTGTCTAGCTCACCTGACAAAGATCCTCGAGGTCCACGTCGAGAAAGCAGCTAGTATTGAGTTGGGAGAAATCCCATTTTATGGTGCGAGAGGGAGTAGTGCTCGGGCATCTCGTCTCGGGCAAAGGTTTGGAGGTTGATAAGGCCAAGATCGAGGTCATTCAAAACCTTCCTCTCCCCACTACATTACGAGATTTACGTAGTTTTCTAGGACATGTTGGCTTTTACCGCAGGTTTATACGAGACTTTGCTAGAGTTTCTAAACCGCTAACCACTCTTCTTTGCAAGGATAAAGATTTTTTTATAGACAAATAAGGGGAGCGCACATTCGAGATGTTGAAGCTCGCCTTGATCAAAGTACCAATTCTTCAAAGTCCTAATTGGGACTTGCGTTTCGAGATCATGTGCGACGCTTCAGACTATGCAGTTGGAGCGGTGTTGGGGCAGCGGATAGATAAGAAGCCAACTGCAATTTGGTATGCGAGTAAGACCCTTGCTGAAGCTCAAATGAATTACACGACAATAGAAAAGGAGCTATTAGCGGTGGTCTACGCATTAGAGAAGTTCAGGCCTTATATCTTGGGAAGCAAGATTGTTATTTATACAGATCATGCAGCATTAAAGTACTTGTTTTCGAAGAAGGAGGCGAAGCCATGATTGATACGATGGGTGTTGCTTCTTCAAGAGTTTGACTTGGAGATTAGAGATAAGAAGGGCAGCAAAAACTCGGTGGCGGATCACCTATCTCGTCTTCACGTTTCAGGTACTGGAGATATTAGTGATTCTTTTCCTGATGAGTATCTTCTTGCAGTATCTAGTCATGCTCCTTGGTTCGCGCATATCGTCAATTTTCTAGTTACTGGATCGTTCCCAGAGCATTGGAATCAACATCGTAAAGATAAGTTCTTCCACGAACTCAAATATTATTATTGGGAAGAACCACTTTTATTCCATGTAGGATACGACCAAATCATACGGCAATGTGTAGTGGAAGAAGAACAAGGAAGCATATTATCGATGTGCCACTCATTAGCATGTGGAGGACATTTTTCCGCGCGGAAGACAGCAGATAAGATTTTACAAAGCGGTTTTTATTGGCCTACCATCTTCAAGGATGCTCACCGTTTTTATACGGAGTGCTTACAATGCCAAGCAACATTAAACATCTCCAAGCGAGATGAAATGCAAATGAAGCCTATCCTTGAAGTGGAGATATTTGATTTATGGGGGATCGACTTCATGGGACCTTTTCCACCTTCTGATGGGAAAGAGTATATTTTGGTAGCGGTTGATTATGTGTCTAAGTGGGTGGAAGCTATTCCCACTAGGACAAACACTCATCGGGAAATACTCAGGTTTGTAACGAGAAACATCTTCTCACGATATCGTTGTCCGAGGGCCATAATCAGTGACGGAGGCTCGCACTTCAACAATGCACACTTTCGTGCATTATTGAAGAGATATGGAGTACATCATCGCGTCACCACACCGTACCACCCCCAAGCTAATGGGCAAGTTGAAGTGAGCAACCGAGAAGTCAAGAATATTCTAAAGAAGATCATTCGACAAGACGGTAAGGATTGGGCGCACAAGCTTCCAGATGCATTATGGGCATATCAAACGGCTTACAAGACACCCATTGGGATGTCTCTGTTCTGACTCATATTTGGGAAGGCATGCCACCTTCCAGCTGAGCTTGAGCATCGAGCCTATTGGGCAATAAAGAAGCTCAACTTATCTCTGGATGAAGCAGGTAAACATAAACTTCTCCAGCTGCAGGAATTACAGGAGTTAATGCGCGACGCGTACGAAAATGCGGAGATCTACAAAGAAAAGACCAAGGCCTTTCATGACAGGAACATCACAAGAAGAACTTTCAACGTCAATGAGAAGGTTTGGTTATATAACTCTCGCCTTAAGCTTTTTCCAGGTAAGCTGCGCTCACGATGGGACGGTCCTTACGTGGTTGTGGAATCGTTTGACAACGGATCAGTGCTTATTTCTGACCCTAAATCCGGCAAACAATTCAAGGTAAATGGGCATCGTCTAAAGCCCTACCTTACAGTAGAGCCACCCACACCAGCAGATAAGGTAAATCTGCATCTCCCCGAGGTACATGAGGACGTGATAACGGTAACACCCTCATCTCATCAATCATCGTAGTTCATTGAGTTTCGTCTGGCTGAAGACGTTAAACTTAGTGCTCTTGGGAGGCACCCCAAGATTATCTTACTGTTTTATTTTGTTTTTGTTTGTAGTTTATATCAATGTACATACATAGTGAAAAAATCCACCTACAACAACAAGAAGCAATTTTGGACAAATTCCAGGAACATGCGTCAACACGCATTAATGAGTTTTTCTAAACCTTTTTACTCTCATTTCAATTTATAATCTTTTTCATGTAATACATGATATTGTTGCCATCTTTTTATACACATATTTATTTCATTGAGGGCAATGAAAGATTTAAGTTGGGGGGTGAGGACTCAGAAAAACTCAAATTTTCAAAACTTTTCAAAATTTTTAAACTTTTTACTATTTTCAAACTCCTATTTTTCAAATTTTTACTACTTTTAAACACCTTAGAAGTCTTAAACATTTTAAGATCCTATTCCTAGAGATGTAGAAGTGAGGGCCTCATAGCCCATGTGATTACATTTTGAGTAATAGAGCCAAGTGATCTAGAGAAACCATGGATTCTTTTTAGTGGTTGACTTCTTCGGGGTTGGGTATCTAACAGGCACCGAGGAAAATGAGTAATCAGAGGTTGAAGTGCTATTAGATTGAAAAGGAGAGATTTTGAGTGAAGTCCAAGCAAATTCCTATCCCCTACCTTACATCAGCCGAACCTATTTGGTGTGAGAATTCTTCACTTCCGAACTTTCTCTGAGAAGAGTGTGACGAGACGAAACCCCGAGGTCGTTGATTTCACGGATATCGCATCAAAAATAATTCCAAACTTACCAATTTTGAGAATTAATCACGAATTCAAGGGTATAATGGTAAATATGGGTCGAATCTATAGGGAATTAAGTAATTTCTTGACATAATCTTCAAATCTGATCAAATCGGACGAGAAATTGATGATAGAAATTGGGGAAAATGGTATTTCAAGAAAGAAGACTTCAAATCGATTCCACGGAATCAAAAATCGTTGAATTTGGACTTGATTTCACAGAGAAATCAAGATTCGAAGTGGAGAGAAATTTCGGAACGTCGAAATCGCGAATTTAGATGAAATTTAGAAAAATTGAAATGTAAATCCTAATCTAAACAAAAATTAAACATGATAGGAAGATAATTAAGGTAAAACCGCTTCCACTAAACCCGTTTAACGATCGAAATGTCGTGATTAAACTGATTAATTGCGATGAACACTAAGAATGTCAGGACGAGCTTCAAGCGTCGATTTCTCCCTCAATTTTCCACCAAATCTCGACTTCTACCCCTCCGTGGGTGCGGAAATGAAAGAGGAAGAGGAAGAACTCGAGAGAAACGAGAGAGAGTGGTGTCTAGATAGTCAATTTGATTGAAATCTCAACTCGGATGCTTAGAACGACGAAGAACATAGAGTTTTATAGGGTGTTTGATCGTAACCGTCCGATCGAAACGATCGACGGTTACGATAAACGGTCCACGATAAACTATTTTTGGAAATATCACATCCGTCGGATCGTTGATGGATGGTCCAGATGCTCCATTTCATTGGCGTTTTAAAACGCGTTTGATCGCGCCCGTTGGATCACGATTGGGCGGTCCAGATGCGATCCGCACCATTTCATCTGGACCGTTATAACGCATCTTTAATGGACACGTGCTCTGATCACGATCCGGTGGTCCACGACGCATGTGATCGACGCGCGTCAATCGATTGCCCGCCAGATCCGACGTTCCTCAACGCGCCACGTCACCTGCACTTATAGAACACCGTGTGGATTAGTCCCACACAGAAATAAAGAAGAAGAGTTGTCGGGTTTATAATACCTGACGACATAAGAGGTTCTAATACCTCTCCGGTTTACGGAGAGCTGAATCCTATATAATATATATATACTATATAAATATATGATATATGTGAGAACACAAGGAGGAGAGGAACACGAGGAAGAGAGAAAAACGGGAAAAAGAGGCTAGGGTTTTTTTTCGCATACGATGTGACGGGTACATGCAGAAATATATAGGAGAGAGGTAAAGAAGAGAGAGAGAAAGTGGGCTTAAAGCCCAATAGGAAGAATAGGAGAAGGGCTTTAACACTCCCCCTCAAGCTGGAGCGTGGAGGTCGAACATGCCCGGCTTGGATCCGATGGTCTCATATGCAGGGCCTGGTAGGGCCTTAGTGAAGATGTCTGCCAACTGATGTGCGGAAGCGACGTGTGGGGTACAGATGGTACCGTTAACAATGTATTGTCGTATGAAGTGGCAGTCGATCTCAATATGCTTTGTCCTCATATGGAACGTCGCATTACTGGCAATAAATGTAGCAGCCATGTTATCGCAGTACATCGGCATAGGCCCTTCTGGCGGGAAGCCAAGCTCAGTAAGAAGAGAGCGTAGCTCACAACATTTCCGCCGTGGTGTCCGCCATGGCTCGATACTCGGCTCGGCGCTAGAGCGGGACACGATAGACTCGCTTCCGAGAGCGCCATGCAGACTAGGTTGCCGCCAACATAGGTGGCGTATCCACCATGTGACTTCGATCCTCCTTGTCACCAGCGAACCCGGAAGTCGAGTAGGCCTCAATATGTAGATGACCCTGTCGCCGATACAAGAGGCCCTTCCCTGGAGCTCTCTTAAGGTACGCCAGAAGCCGATAGACACCCTCCAGATGGATAATGCGAGGAGCCTGCATAAACTGACTCAGGACACTAACCGCATAGGAGATGTCTGGGCGGGTCACGGTAAGGAAGATCAACTTCCCCACAAGTTGGCGGTAGAGGCCTGCATCCTCGAGAAGTGCAGTAGCATTGTCCCACCAGTCCACATTCTGCTCCATGGGTGAAGAGGCCGGCTTGCACCCCAGCATCCCTGTCTCCTCCAGTAGATCAAGCACGTACTTCCGCTGACAAATGGACATCTGCCCCAGACCGTAAGCTATCTCAAGTCCAAGAAAGTACCTGGGGGGAGACAAGTCTCGTGTCACGAAGTGCTGAGCCAGATAAGCCTTGGTCGCAGTCACCTCGGCGTCGTCACTACCAGTGATGATGATGTCATCTACATACACAGCCAGGATAACACATCCATGCGGGGTGTGTTTCCGCATGACAGTCGGATCGGATACAGTGGAGACGAAGCCATACGAGAAGAGCAGCTGCGAGAACTTGTGGAACCACGCACGCGGGCTTTGCTTCAGCCCATAGATAGCCTTCTTGAGGAGACACACCGCAGAAGACTCCCCCTGAGCAACGTACCTAGGCGGTTGCTCCATGAACACCTTCTCATCGATGTCGCCGTAAAGGAAGGCATTGGACACGTCCAGCTGATGAAGCGGCCAGGACTGATCCAGAGCGATAGAGAAGAGGACACGGATGGAGCTGAGGCACGCCACAGGCGAGAATGTCTCATGATAGTCAAGACCATAGGCTTGAGAAAAGCCACAGGCCACGAGACGCGCCTTGTAGCGAGCTATGGAGCCATCAGGATTGTACTTGAGGGAGTACACCCACTTACAGGAGACAACATTGGCATCAAGAGGCCGAGGAACGAGCATCCAGGTCTCCCGCTGGATGAAGGCCGCATACTCCGCATCCATCGCCCCTTTCCATGCCGCATTTCCTATAACGCCTCAATATACGACTTGGGGAATTGACTCAGTTAGAACGGCAAGGGCAAAGGACTGATAGGAAGGAGAAAGGCGGGCAGGAGAGACATGATGGGCGATAGGGTATTGCGTGCACTGGCGAGTGCCCTTGCGAAGGGCAATGGGAAGGTCCAGGTCAGAGACAGGAGGCGGTGGGGAAGGGGGTGGTGATGTAGCCAGATCAGTGGATAGCGGCGAGGAGGGAGGTTCGGCTCGAGGATGGATCGGACTGAGGGATGCCGAAAAGGGTGACGTCTCAGGCAGAAAATCGGGACAGTCATAGGGAGATCGCAATGCAGTGGTATCAGATACCGAAGGAAGGAGGGATGGAGAGGAGAGATCCTCACGCAGCGGAGTAGATGTAAAGTAGGGAACGTCCTCATGGAAGGTCACATCGGCGAGGCTAACGCATCTGGGCGCCGATCGGGGAAGTCACACGGTAGCCCTTCTGAGTCCGAGAGTAACCAACGAACACACCCTTTTGTGCACGAGGAGCCAGCTTGGAGAGGCCGGGGGTGTGATCCTTGACAAAGGCAGTACAGCCGAACACCCGAGGTGGTAGTGAGAAGATATCAGCAGTAGGAGTCAATCGCTGAAGGGGAATAGCGCCTCCAAGAGCGGCGAATGGAAGACGGTTCACCAGGTATGTAGCAGTCAGAACAACGTCGCACTAGAGATACTGAGGTACCCTCATAGCAAGTAGCAGTGTACGTACCATGTCCAGGAGGTGTCGATGTTTCCGCTCTGCCACCCCGTTCTGCTGCGAGGTGTATGGGCAGGTAGTCTGATGAACTATGCCATGGGCCAGACAAATTTCCTCAATCGCCTTCTGAGTAAACTCAAGGGCATTGTCCGTGCGAAGGACTTTGACGATCGTCTCGTACTGGGTAATAATCTCTAGTAGAAAATGCTGAACGCGAGAAAGTACTTCCTTCCGACTCTTCAGGATATATGTCCAACTCGCCCGGGTGTAATCATCAACAAACACCATATAGTACTTTCCTCCTGTAGGCGATGGATGCGGGGCCGGACCCCAAACGTCATAGTGGACTAAGTCAAACGGGCGATGGGTAGGTGGACCAGTGCGCGATGGATACTGATAACATGCATTTATAACCTGAATTCTTACCCTAATTAACTCATATTCATGCTTATTTTATGTGAATATGATGCATGTTATCATACTTTTTAGGAATTTTCTCCATTGGCATGTCATTTCACTAAAGTTGATATTTATGCATAAATTAGAGATAATTTCATGCTTAAGATATGATTAATCTTTTGTTTAGATTAACAGGAGTTAATCTCTATTATTACATGAGTTTTGACTTTAGTAAATGTCTGGAAGGATGATTTTAGGATGAATTTATGATTTAGAATGTTTAATTAGAACTTATTTAATGAAATTTTAATTCACCCTTATTTCCTTTTTGAAAACATATTTTAAATGGCATAATATTAAAAAGGAAAGAATTTATGATCCAATGGAGAAAATTTCAATTAAAAAGGAGTTGTATATTTTAAATTATGAATTTCGAAGTTTTTAAGCCTTTTTCCGATTTTTATTTGATTTTTTTAATTGAATGAGTATTTTCTATTAAAAATCGAAAAAGGGGTAGGCTTATGCAGCTGACGTGTGAGCGGGCCCAGGCGAGCTGACGTGGCGTGCGGGCCCAGCGAGAGCCGACGTGGCGTGCTGCGGCCGGCAGGGCTGACGTGGCGCGCGGGTCCACCGCCGTCTACGACGTGGCGGCGAGGCCACGTGGCAGGACGCGTGTGGCCCACGGAGAGGCGCACGGGCGCGCCAAATGGCGAGAGGCCACGCGCTCACGTGGGCGCCCGTGTGGGGCGCCACGTGTCGCATGAGCAGAGCCATATTAGAGATGAGTTAGTAGGGAATCCTTTCCCCTATTTATGCGCAACTTTTCCCATCTTAATCCGTGTGGGACTATGTTCCCACACGTTCTGTTTGCAGGTGAGCGTGGACCACGCGGCGAGCGTCCGATCTTCTCACGGGCGGCTACGATCGCGTGGACCCGAGTCCACGCGATCATCAAATGCAGCACGTGCGTGTTGCTGTACCTTAAGTGATCCGCTCGATGCGTGACACGTGGCAGGCGGGGAGCTTGATCGTGATCGGATGGCCTCAAAGTCCCCTCGCGTCGGGCGAGCGATCGCGATCACCCGATCGTCATCGGACCGCTGACGTTGAGCGCGCCTCACGATCAAAGCTCACGGGATCATGCACATCGTGACCGTTCCCTCACACAGAGCATCGGACGGCTATGAGCGCATTGTGGAAGAACTTCGCGATCGAGCCGCGATCGGCGTGATCCAGCCGCGATCGCGGCGCACTCGCACGCCTTTGGACGCGGAATCACCTCTACATGAGCCGACGCTGATCGGCGAGACCTCAGACCATGATCGAAGCCCGATCGTGACCCGATCGTGGCTCGATCGTGGTACGATCGTGGTGCTAAAGTCGTGGGAAGAGGAGCCCAAATTCACCGCTGAATTTGGTCCAAAATGCAGTGAGATTGAAGCCACGACTCATGGTTAAGGAAGAGCCCCCACGACGCTTGAAAAATCGCCACCACGACCGCCTCTACAGCCCACGATTCAGGGCCAAATTTCTCCTTTAAAAACTCATGTACTCCTTCTCTTGTTCTTTCAACTTTTGATCGATTGGTGAAGGAATTAGCGAATTTCGAGGAAGATCTTCAGTTCATCGTGATCCCCCGCGTTTAGGCTCGATTCCGAAGGGATTGGAGCTCGGGATTGATCACTGAATTCCTCCTTGATTTCATCGAATTTTCCCCTTGAATTCCGAAAGTCCGTGAGAAAGGATCCGAGCAAATTCACTCCAATTCATGCAAATTGGAGCTTAATTCTCGTGGCAATCGGGTTAGTAGTGAGGTTCGATCGATTATCAAGAGGTAATTTGAGTTTTTATTAGATTTAGAAGTTTAATTTTACAAATTAGTTCATAGTGTTCTTCATTTTCCCCAAATTTCAGTCTGAAAAGTTGCTGATTTTGAAAATAGGATATCTCTCTGATTATAATTCCAAATCACTTGATTTTGGTTTCATTGGATTCCTCTTTTCATCAGATTTCCGTGGATAGCAATTTCATCAAATTCTGAGTTCATTTGATCCTTCAATTTAACGTTTGACCACGGACTGTTCATCTTTCATCAAAAGTCAAACGTTGACTTTCGGGGTCAATTAATTTTTATTGGTAAATCAAAATTTGATAATTTCGGTCTTGTTGGATTCCTCTAGTTCTTAGCTTTCTATTGACATATAAATTGTAAGATTTGGATTTCATTTGGGCATTCAATTTGAAGATTTCATCTGAGGTGTTCATTTCGGGGATTTTCTGATCACTGATCTTCAATAATTCATAATAAATCCATTTCTTATCCAAAAATTACAAAACTTATATCAATAAATTCCATTTTCTCTCTAGTTTCCAAATATCTAATTTTCGTAATCTTCTGACTCTGTTTGATTCTCATATTTTGCAGAACATCTACTGCTAGTCAAAGTCAATGCTTTGACTTTGACTTTTGACTTTTCTCTGTCAAATCCGAGAGTTCAAATCTCAAAACTTCTTAGTTACCTTATTTATATCATTTCCATATCTTAAATCTTATATCCTCTTATTTAAAACTCCTTTTAAACCTAAGTTTGACCAAGTCAACTCTGCGATTAAAGTCAACCCTGCTCTCTGTGGATCGACCCGATACTTACCCAGTACTTGATTATTCTATCTTGTCTTTGTGAGTTCGGATTTATAAATTTTGTTTGACCATCGTCTTTGTGTTTAACGACGCACGAAAATGACCCGTCAGATACGACGATCTATGGTGCTTCCCTAGTTCACAAGACTCACAATGAAACTCAGATAAGTGTAACCAAGGTAGAGTTTCTTTAAGTTTGACAAAACTAGGGTGCCCCAATCAACAGTGCCACAAAAAGGAGTCATGAAGGGAACTAGAGGAAGCAGAGAGTGCAAAAAGGGCTTGAAGTCCCGTAGATGGGGAGTCAGCCACTAGCTCGTAGATGCCTCGTCCGTTCTCACGGCCCAGTCCAATCCTCCGGCCCGTGTCGAGATCCTGGAAGACGCAGTGATGAGGAAAGAAAAACATACCGCAATGAAGGGCTTTAGTGATCGCACTGATGGACAGACAGATGTCGCAGGGAATCCAGGAAATGTACGAGACGTTACAGAGGAAGGGAAGAGGTAGCACGAGATCGGCGAGAGCCAGGACGGGACAGAACGAGCAGTCCAGCAATACGAACGTCGGGAATGGAGGTTTCAGCCGATAAGCAGTGAGGACGAGAGGGGAAGCCCGACTCATATGGGAAGATGCCCCTGAGTCGATAACCCAAGAAGTAATATGAGGAGTTGAGATAGACGGCGTACACGGAGAAGAGCCCCCGTCCTCCCGCATATGACACCAAGCTGCTCGTCAGTGCTGCAAGAGCGGTCGATGGTGCCGCGAGTGAACAAAGTGAGGATGCCCGTGATGCCTGAATGTAGGCCAGCTCCGAGGGAGATAGCGCGAGGCTGACCGTTCCCGCAGCCGAGGGAGTAGTGGTCGAGGATGATCCCTCCGTCGGGGACGTAGTCGAGGATGCCTTACCTCTAGAGGCAGCCAGGGCCCAAGCAGGCTTCCCGAACTCCTTCCAGCATTTCTCTGACGGGTGAGTCGGCTTCCCGCAGTACTTGCAGGGTGGATAGGAGTGTCGGGTCTTCCCGGAAGGTGTGTTCTTCCCAGACGCCCTGGGAGCCCCGCCTGATGCGATGAGTGCTGAAGTCTCGACGGGCTGCGAGGACTGGGAGGTGGGCAGGCTGTCCTGCACTCGAAGTGCGGCTGCAAAGATCTCCTCAGTGGGTAATACCCGGGATCCCCCAAGCACCTGTCCTCGGATCATGTCAGCCAACTCAGGACGTAACCCGCTAAGAAACGCTCCCGCTCGGAGCTCATCGCGGTACCGTTGAAGTATATCAAGATCCAAGACCAGTGGCTGATAGAGCTCGAGGTTAGTGAAGATGGCATCGACCGATCCATAGTAGCTCTGGAGAGTCCTCGTGCCCTGGCGACATGCAAATAGCTCCTCATAAAGGCGAACCGTCCGGCTGACGTTGCTCTTGTTGGCGTACATCGTCTCCAACTTGAGCCACAGGGCACGGGCAGGACAGGTCATGCTGAGCGGCTCCATGATCTGTGTCGATACACTGGAGATAAGCCAGGAACATACCGCGGACTCCAGTCGGCTCCACTCCAAGTACTCCGGGTCTGATTCCTTCGGCGATGGATCAGTCAGATGATGCCGAAGGCCATGGGCATTGAGGAACTCCACGAAAGCGCCCCTCCATGGCCCATAATTGGACCCGTCGAACACGTATGCCGGCTTGGCCAGGGCACTCACGATAGAGTGCTTTCTAGATTTCCAGGACAATCCCGTCTGCTGAGAGGCCGGAGTGACATCAGAAGATGACGACACGGTGACCGCAGCTGGTGATGACATGGTGATCGGCTCGGCCATGAGGAGATAAGCAGCTATGAAGAACCAAAGTAGCAGTGAAGCAAGGTAGCAGAGGCAACCAGACCGAAGATCAACAGCTGGCAGACGGCAGACTGGAGGACAGATGGCAGGAAGACACTCCCCCTCGTTGCCGGGAAGACAGACAACAGCGTCAGGGAAGATCGTCAGGACGGCGTCGTTAGCAGATGGCAGATGGCGGCGTCGGCAGGAATGATCGGCGACGGCAGGGAAAATGTATCGGCAACGGCAGGGAAAATGTTTCGACGGCAGTGAAGATCGCCGATGTAGCAGGGTATGGATCGGCGAAGATGTATCGGCGCAGGCAGACGACGCAGACGATATTTATCGTCAGGGAAGATGTATCGGCAGGGAAGATATATCGGCAGGAAAAAAAAATTTCGAGAAAATATTTGGCAGGGAAAATATTCCGGAAAATATATCGCCGAAGATAGGCAGCAGGGCGATGGGACGGCGATGTATCGTCTCCAGAGTAAATCGGCAAAGATAAGCGAAGATCGAGAGAAAAAAAAACGAAACCCTGACGATCTCCGCAATACTTCGCAAAACCCCGGCGGAGATTTTCAGGGCACGGCGAACGATACTTCGCAAGGCAAGGCGGCTGCGCAGGACAAGGCGACGCAGGGCACGGCGTCGCAGGGCAGGGGGGGCGTCGCTGCAGCCGAGAGTTCCCTAGATCTCTCTCCTAGATTGCTCTGATACCATGTGAGAACACAAGGAGGAGAGGAACACGAGGAAGAGAGAAAAATGGGAAATAGAGGCTAGGGTTTTTTTTCACATACGATGTGACGGGTACATGCAGAAATATATAGGAGAGAGGTAAAGAAGAGAGAGAGAGAAAGTGGGCTTAAAGCCCAATAGGAAGAATAGGAGAAGGGCTTTAACAATATATATGCGCCACGTAGGCACTGCGCGGGTCTGCGTGGCGCTGCCACGTCGCATCCACGTGGGCCCACGCTGACTTTAACCAATTTTTTTAATTTTTTATTCATTTAAAACGGCTTAAAAATCGAAAATAAAATCAAGAAAAACGGTTTAAAAATCCGAAAAAATTCCCTAAATTGTAAAAATCACATCTTTTAATATATAACTCCAAATTAATCCAAATTTCTTTCATTTGATCCAAAATTTAATTATCTATTATTCTAAAAATTCAGATTTAATAAATAATGAGAGTTAAAATTATTATTTCAAAAATACATTCATTTATTAAGATTTTAAACTTTAGAAAATAAAATAAATATTTATAAAAATTGTTTCTCTTATTATTTTAACTTTAAAAATAGTTATAATCTCAAGAAAAATATGGGTTATCAAATTATTAAACTCTAATTTATCAAAATTAACCCTAAATTAAAGTATTTTAAGATTATAATGATTTTTTAAGAGAATAATAGAAAAATATATATAAGTACGATAACATGCATAGAAATGAAATCATTTATACTTAAATATGCATCAAAAATCATGTTTTATGGTATAAATATAGCATGTTATCAGAGTGCAATTTGCCATAATTTTTTATGCACCTATTCTATCCTTTAGGAATTTAGTTATACCTTTTCCAAACCAGTAAATTAGGTACCCAAATTTCAGCTTCACTGATTATAATTACACTCCCAAGTGATCAACATTTTCCACCGTCTATCTTCTTCATAAATTCCCTTACAAGCAAATGTTCCTTCATATTACACTTCAGAAATTTTGAATACTCTCTTCAAACATCAAGACATCCTCCATATCCTTGTTTTATGCAAAGTCTTCAAATGTTATCTTCTTCTTCTCAAAAAGTTACAATATCCAAAAAGAATAAAGAAGAGAAGAAGAAAAAGACAATATGAAATGAAGAAAAGAAGAAGACAAAAAGAAAGAAGGAAAGAAAAGGAGGAGAAAAAGAAAGAGAGAAATAAAGAAAGTGAAAAGAAGGATAACAATATGGGAAAACTATCTTTACCATACCCATTACTTCCATTCCATTTCATTTTCCACCATGTTTATATCAAGTATACCACTTCACACCATCTCTACCATTTTCTATTAATCCTTTTCTACCATCATCATCATCCACATCATTTGGGAGAATAATTAGACATCAGTGGTACCTTTCTTTGTATATAATATCCAATTTTTTTATATGCTAATTTTTGCTTTTAACCAAGTTATTCCTTTAGAAATAGTGTCTTTTTACTCTTTCAGCTATCTTATAACGATGCATCCCAAAATAGGAAATCCTTTTGCAATGCACTCTTTAAAGGAGAAAGAAGAGTTGAGGGAAATTCTAATGCACCAAGTAGCCTCCAAATGAGTGAAAGAGTGATGTGAGAATTAGAGAGGTGAGGATTACATCTGCTCATGAGAGTGTGAGAATCTTTTCATTCCCATAGAATCAAACCTTAAATATCCTCACCTTGAATACACTTGAGTATTGACTCGACTATTAGCCGATGAGCACTACCCTAATATGCTCTAAGGAAGTCAACCTAGTTCTGGAATCTAGATTACCATGGTCCACACTATGATGAAAAGTAATCACACATTAATATACTTCATTTCTTTAGTTGCAGGATTAAAGGATGATAAGACTTTCTAAGAGATTACCTAGTGAATTGCTAAGAGACTAGCAATTATTTAAGTTGGGGGGTGTGATAACGTGCTATTTATGCATGTAATTACATAATTATTAATGAAAATTAATGCATTAATAATTACAAATATATGCATGTTATCAACTTTTAAGCATGTTTCTATCATTTTGTATAAATTCATGATTAGATCTTAAAAGACATCAATTTGTGGGTTATTATGCATAATTAAACATTATAATATTTAATCCTAATTATAATTGAAATAATAATCATGTTTTAAGGATGAAAATATAAGAGAAAAGACTTTTATTGACATTTATGTGTATTTATGAATTTATTTTATAAGATACATAAATGTATTAAATTAACTAAAATTAATTCTCTTATTATTTTAATAATTTGACTTTTTATAATGATAGATTATTCAATTCTGAATCCAACAAAATAAATTTGACTTAATTTGGAGTTATATTTTGAAAGTTATGAAATTTACAATTTTTAGGAATTTTTTAGAATTTTTCTGAATTTATTTAGATTTATTTTCGATTTTTAAATGTTTAAATAAATTAAAAGATCACGAAAAAGGGGTTTATATTGTGCGTGTACACGTGGATGCGACGTGGCACTCAGGGACACGTGGCTCTGCCACGTGGACAACACGCGGTCTCATATGTTGCCAAGTGGCCTACCCTTTTCGTTCGTGCCACCACGTCAGCTGCTACGTCAACACACAATAAAAAAATATTTTTTATTCACTGTAATTCAAAATAAATCGAATTAAATTCATTAAAAAATTCAAAAATTCCCCAAAAATATCCCTAAAATTAAAATTTAACTCCAAATTAATCCAAATTTGTTTGATTAGATCAAAAATTAAATTATCTATAATTTTAAAAATTCAAATTCAATAAATAACAAGACAATAAATTTTTATTTCAAAAACACACTCATTTCTTTTAGAATTTTAAACTTAGAAAAATAAATGAGTGTATAAAAAGTATTTTCTATTATTATTTAACATTAAAACCTAATTATAATCTCAAATAAATATGGGGATAATCTAATCTTAAAACTATTTCTCTTAATTTATCATAATTAACTCTAAATTAAGGCATTTTGAGATTATAACTTCTTTTTCATAAAATGATAGATAAACAATCAAAAATACGATAACAGGCATTAGAATGGAATGTTTTATGCCTTAATTTACATTAATAATAATATTTTTTCATGTATAATTTACATGTTATCAGGTAGCAGCATCTTAGTGAGATGGAAGTGATTGCTAGCGCATAGTTGTTGGCTATGATACCTTGTGGAGAGGAGAAGCCCTAATCAATATATTCAAAAAGAAATTATTACGTATGTTCATATGAAGAAAGTAGGAGGACAGATAATTGGAAAGCGATCATGCAAGTCCTTTTCTGAGACAAAGGAAAATATCATAAAATGAGTTTTTTTTATGATTCTATTGCACTAGTTCCAACTAGAATGAGATGTTAGGGGTCTGAAAGTTGATCGTGCCCTAAGTCACTCTAGGAGTGTATTTCTAGTAAAGGATTATAGAAATGTGATAGTTAATGATAAAAAAGTTCCATAGGTGAGTCGCATAGTCCCATTACCTTTTGGGACATCTTATATCACATGGCACCTCACATGTGAGCGACTGACCCTACAAATTGAATTACATTAATGCATTATTAATTACATAATATTAGATATTACCTTAATCAATTGTACATGGCAATAAACAATTACTTGGCCTATAGAGATACGATGAACTCGATTTTAAAATATTTTTAGTCATTTTCATGGATTAAATTCATGAAAAAAATTTATATTTTCCTCACAGAATATAGGGTCAAGTAAGGGTCAAATCCTCAAGGAGTCGAGGTAATGAGATTAGTGCTTTAAGAGAGTAGCAATACTACTATTGGGAAAATAATAGTAACAGAGATTTTGGAGAAATATGGAAGGACGAAGAAATGGAATATAGTATGAAATTAAAAAAAATAGATATCTATTTATATTCTGTGAGAAATATTGAGAAAAATATTTAGAATGGAATGATGAAATAGACGTGTGAGAAAGATGGAATAAAAGATGATGGAAAAATAGTAAAAATCGAGTAATCAAGAAATCAGGTAAAGATGAGAGATTGCTTGAAAAAAAGAGAAAAAATCTCAAATATAAAAAGGGAAATAGGAGGACTACAATCCATGGAGGGAACTACAAGAGGAAATCATATCCAAATCCTTACACAAACCTTTTTTTATGCTATTCTTAAGCGGGGTGATGCTAGGCTTGTTACGATCTCGATCCTCTTGATCTTCTCTCCAAAACAACCTTAAACATAAAAAAATGTCAAGCTTTGGCCTAAGCCTCTCCTTTTCGTTCGAGTATCGTGATGCTAAGAGAAAGCCAAAAAGCAAAAAAAATGGAAGAAAAAGAAGATTATTTTCTATGTAAGGTTTAGAGGCTCCCATGGATTAATGGTGGAGATTATCTTTTTGGGTGCCAGAAAATGAATGGTGGAGATTGAGTCCATAGGCGATAACCATAACTACCTCCTAAGGAGGTGGGCCCTAGAACCACCTCTTTAGATAGTAGGTTGACCATTCTCTAAGAGGCGGTAACCTTACCACATCCCTAGCGAGGTGGGCTTACCCCTCTCTCCTCCTATAAATATTGATTTTTTCATAAAAATAGGAAGGATCAAAATGGATTAATAATAAATAAAAGATAAGAAATTCGGCCTCTTTGACCCTTCAAGAATGCCTTTAACTACCTTTAACTTGTCAAGAATCACTTTGACTATCATTAATTTCTAGCAGAAAAGGAGTGACTTGTCTCCTAAAAAGGGGAAATGGATTGACCGTACCTTATAAGGTGGTTGACTAACCTCCTACAAAGGTAGAAAAATCTGACCAACCCACTAAAACTATGGCAAGGTTTGACTAACCTCTTAAAAAGGTGAACATGCTTGACCATCCTCCTAAAAAGGTGGAAAGGGTTTTACTGACCACCTAAAAAGTTGTAATGGCTTGAATAATCTCTTTAAAAGGTGGAAAGGTTGAACAACATCTTAAAAAGGTGAAGTGCCCATTTTCTTCTTCTCTTTGTGGATAATTTGCATCCATGCTCTCATTAAATTTCAAAGAAGTCTATGATAAAGAATATGCACTTAAACATGATAAAGAATACATGAATGCAACTTATATTTTTGAGTTAGCAAGTTGATGATTGGATGTGTATTTAGGCATAGAGGGTCACATGCATAAGGTTCTAGGATAATGGGATAAATATATTATTATATTGGGTTTGCATGAAAAATATCAAACTTTATATAAGAACCTTAGTTGGTAGGGTCTGGTGGATCCATGAAACCCCCTACCCTTGAGCCACCCTTTTCTTCTCCTTTCTCTCCCTCAAATCTATGTGACAATTAATGGTATGGGGATGCATAAATTTCAAAGTTATGTTTTCTAGTGCTTCAGATCACATGCAAGAGAAAGAGATCCATCAACATAAGAACCACATGGTTTCAACTAGAAGTTATGCAAATCTGTGGCTAGTAGCATCTTAATACATGAGAACAAAAAAAAATCATCACACCACTTGTGTAGAACTAGATGTGGGATATTACACAAGTGGTGTGATGCTATTTGTTGCAATTTTCTCTTGTTTTTCATGATTTCTATGATATCTAATTCATTTCCATGGCAAATATTGGTTATGTTGGGCGCCATAGATCCCAACAATGGACTCAGGCATCAATTAATGAATATTACTAGAAAAAAATTTCACCAAAGACGAGATACATGTGAAGTATAGTCACAAGGCCAATCAAGAAATCCTTGTAAAAAATTGTAATAATACAACTATTGGAAAATAAAATGTAATTATATACATTGAAGAGTGTTATATTTTGAGCCCACCGTTTGAAGAGGAGATGTTGGAGATGTTTTCGAGGCTAGGTGGGTGATAAAGGAGAAGATAAAAAAATCTTGGATTTTCTTTTTTAAGAGAGAAAATAGCCCATCAATGGTTGGGAGATTTCTTTTCTCCCCATGAGGAGTTCTTTTGTAATTTATCTAAATCCTCTTGTGCATTCTACTACCCTTTTATAAACCCCCTATTTTGTGAGTCCCTCTTCTTCCCTTTCTTGGTTCTAGAGGTGAGGGAATCAGGGCTATTTAGTTTGGGTTTTTGAGAATTCCTTTGTTCTTCCCTCTATTTCATTCTAGAGGAGATGTAAGGACCATTGGGTTCAAGTGCGTATGTGTACTATTATAGGGTCTTTATACGATGCCGGGACGGGGTGTGAAAACCCTCGTGCCTGATCAAGGGAACTGAGGCTGACTTAAGATAGGTCGATCAACCCTAGCCTATGGGAAGGCAAGTCCTAGACCCTAAGCACGATGTCTAACCTAAACCTAAGTGCAAGTAGGCGTGCCGATCAGCGGAGTCGACTCCGGGTGACCCGAGGAAACTTCGCGATGATGGATAGGGTGAGATCCTCTCGATCCACGTCCGGAGGCGCAGAAGTCGCTCATCGTGGAGTAGCCGGGAGGCTACGGCCCATGCTCGATGCCGGACCTGATGTACGCGTCAGAGGTCTCGAACCTATACTCGTACTACCCTGCCTAAATCGTCAGATGGCGGTGGAGATGAGTAAAGGAAAATGCTTCGAAAAGTAATTAAACTTTAAATGAGGGGTTGAAGCTAACTTTCGGGGCGGGGTGCCCGGTGGGTCGAGGCGTAGTGGAGAGTCGTTCGTACGCGGTATGGGCGGTCGGCAGTGGCAAGTTGTGGTCGGCGACGACGTGGAGCGGCGGAGTCCTCGACGTGAGAGGGCAATCGGGTCGGCGAGAGGGGACGGTCCATGAGCCAAGCGCGTCATGATCATGCCAAGAGAGAGAAGGGCCTCGGGTCAGTGTGGTGAGGTCGGGGTGATGCGAGTGGATCGGGGGGGACAAGCCGGATTGGCACGAGCCAACTAGGCCGGGGCAGGCCAACCAGGTGGGCGCGGGTGGGCTGTAGAGTTGCAGGCAATCTCTGGATGCTCGGGGTGGCGCGGTCAGGTCGGAGCAGCACGTGCAACCCAAGGTGGCGTGGCTGACTGGGCGGTTGGGAGCGACGCAGTCAGACCCGGGGACACGGATCGAAGCACAAGTGGCAACAGTGGGCGCATCGCATAGGACGGGAAGAGCAAATTATTACTAGAATTCGCGATTTGCGTTTGACGGCTTGTGGCGATGGCAATTTGGTATTCGGAAGCACGTCAGGAAGGTGGGGACGCTTGGGGAGGGTCGATCAACGAAGTATGAACGGAAGGACTCCCAGTGGGTAATGTTGGGCATGAATTCAAAAAATGGGCAAATTGATAACATGCATTTCTAACTTGAATTCTTATCTTAATTAACTCATATTCCTGCTTATTTTATGTGAATATGATGCATGTTATCATACTTTTTAGGAATTTTCTCCATTGGCATGTCATTTCACTAAAGTTGATATTTATGCATAAATTAGGGATAAGTTCATGCTTAATAGATGATTAATCTTTTGTTTAAATTAATAGAACTTAATCTCCATTAAGGAATGAGTTTTGACTTTAGTAAATGTTTGGAAGGATGATTTTAAGGATGAATTTATGATTTAGAATGTTTAATGAGAAATGATTTAAGTAAATTATAAGTCATCTTGATTTCTTCTTTCTAAATATATGTTAAATGACATGATATTAAAAAGAAAAGAATTTGTGATCCAATGGAGAAAATTTGGATTAAAAAGGAGTTTTATATTTTTAATTTATGAATTTATGAAGTTTTATGCCTTTTTCTGAATTTAATTTGATTTTATATTTGATTTTTAGAGGTATTTTCTATTAAAAATCAGGAAAAAAGGGGTTATTACCTGCAGGCTGACGTGGCGAGCGGGCCCAGAAGCGGCTGACGTGGCGCGCGGGACCGCGCTCGGGGTGCGACGCGGAACTGAGGCCACGTGGCAGAGCCCGGGTGGCCCGCACGGGGCGCAGGAGGCGCATAGTGGCGCGGCAACGGGGTAGGAGGCCACGCGATCACGCGGTCCATGCGGGCGCCCGTGCGGGGCGCCACATGGCAGGCAGGTAGGTGGAGGGCCCACGGGTATAGTGGAGCCCTGGTAACATGGGGGGACGATAACACTATGGTTAAGTAAGGGAGCTCTATTATTTAACCGCAAAATTTCCCTCTATTTTCTCCGTGTGGGACTATGTTCCCACACGGTCTTACCTTGAAGGCGACGTGGACGCGTGGTGAGCATCGGATCTCCTCACGGACGGCTACGATCACGTGGACCCGAGTCCACGCGATCAGCAAGTCAAGCACGTGCGTAAAGTCTTATTTAAGTAAGGCGATCGGATGACTCACCTGACGCCACATGGTGACACGAGAAGCGTCGGATCTTCTTCAAAAGTGGATTACGCAAGATCGCGATCGGACCGTTCACTCACCTGAAGATCAATCGGACGGTACAGAAACTTCGTGGAAGAACTCCATGATCGCGGCTCGATCGCGGTTCGATCGAGCCGCGATCGGAGAGCGAACGTGGTGGAATCACCTCTACAACGAGCGGACGGCGATCGACGAACGACCAGGACCACGATCGTGGCCCGATCGCGGCCCGATCGTGGCCCGATAGTGGCTGAAATGCATGTTATTTGGAAGCGAAATTGACGCTGATTCACGGGGGAATTGAAGCCACGACATCACCCCAAGGAACCGCTCCCACGAAGCCATGAATCAACCTCCACGACCGCTTCAATTGGCCACGATCTTCGGGCCAATTTCACTCTTTAAAACCAATGTATCTCTCCCTTTGAAACTCAACTTTTGATCGACTCGTGAAGAAATTAAGCGAGTTTCAAGGAAGGTCTTAAGTTCTCGTGATCCTCTGCTTCCAAGTGCGTAGAGACGCATCCATTGAAGCATGATAATCACGATTTCATCTCTTGATTTCATCGAATTTTCCCCTTGAATTCCGAACGTCAACGAGGAAGAATCCGAGCAAATTCGCTTCAATCCACGAGAATTGAGGCCCCATTCTTGCGGCAATCGGGTTAGTAGTGAGGTTCGATCGATTATCAAGAGGTAATTTGTATCTTTATTAGGTTTAGATCTTTAATTTCGCAAAGTAGTTCATAATGTTCTTCATTTTTCTTAATTTTTAGTCCAAAAAGTTGCTGATTTTGAAAATAGGATATCTCTTTAATTATAATTCAAAATCATTTGATTTTAGTTTCATTGGATTTCTCTTTTCATCAGCTTTCCGTGGATAGCAAATTCATTGAATTCCGAGTTCGTTTGACCCTTCAATTTGACGTTTGACCGAGGACTATTCATCCTCCATCAGAAGTCAAATGTTGACTTTCGGGGTCAATTACTTTCAATTTATAAATCAGAATTTGATAATTTTGGTCTCTTTAGATTCCTCTGGTTCTTAGCTTTCCATTGACATATAAATTTCAAGATTTGGATTTCATTTGACTAGTCAATTTGAATATTTCCTCTGAGGTGTTCATTTCGGGGATTTTCTGATACTTAATTTTCAATAATTCATAGTAAATCCAATTCTTATCCAAATATCACGAATTATATACCAATAAATTCCATTTTCTCTCTAGTTTCCAAATATATAATTTTCGTAATCTTTTGATCCTGTTCGATTCTCTGATTTTACAGTACACCTACTATTGGTCAAAGTCAATGCTTTGACTTTGACTTTTCTCTGTCAAATTCGAGATTTCAATTCTTAAAACTTATTATTAGGTCTATTTATATCACTTCCACTCATTTTATCTTATTTCTATTTCTTTAAAACCCCTTTTAAACCTAATTTTGACCAAGTCAACTCTGCAATTAAAGTCAACCCTGCTCTCTGTGGATCGACCCGATACTTCCACAATACTTGATTTTTATATCTTATCTTTGTGAGTTCGGTTTTATAGATTTTTTTGACCATCTTCTTTGTGATTTAAGGACACGCGAAAACGACACGTCACAAATCACGGGGAGAGGGAAGTTCGGGGCGACGGGAAGTCGGCAAGCAAATGTAGAGGAAGGGGAAGATCGGGCGTTGGAGGGATTAGGGATGAGGAGGATTAGGGAACCAGGTGGGTGATGGGGAAGGGGAGGGTAAGGTCGGGGAGGGGAAACGGATGATCGCATTGGCGAATTCCTGCGCGAGGCGAGGGAGAGAATACCCGCGGGCGACGAGATTCCGCAGGGCGACAATGGTTTCCCGCGAGGGGTGTGACAAAGCATTTTAGTGCGGTTGTTAAAACACACAAACGTCGGTCAAAAAAATTTATAATACCGAAGTCATAATGAAAAAGATATAAAGTCAAGTAAAGTGTAAGTATCGGGTCGATCCACAGAGAACAAGGTTGACTTTAATTGCAGAGTTGACTTAGCAAAACTTAGGTTTAAAAGAAAGTGTAAAGAAGTAGAAATAAGATTTTATGAATGGAAATGCTATAAATATACTAAATAAGAAATTTTAAGATTTAAGATCTCGGATTTGACACAGAAAAGTCAAAAGTCAAAGTCAAAAGTGTTGACTTTGACCAACAGTCAGAGTTCTGTAAAATCAGAGATTTAAAAGATGTCAGAAGATTACGAAAATTATATACTTGGAAACTAGAGAGAAAATAAAATTTATTGATATAGAATTCGTGATTTTTCAATAAGAAATGGATTTACTATGAATTATTGAAAATCAAAGATCAAAAAATCCCCGAAATGAATATTTCAAAGAAAATTTTCAAATTGACTAGTCAAATGATATCCAAATCTTGCAATTTATATATCAATAAAAATCTAAGAACCATAGGATTCTAAAGAGACCAAAATTGATTGAATTCCAATTTGTATTTTGAAAGTAATTGACCCTGAAAGTCAACGCTCAAAATCGGATTAAAAATGAACAGTGCTCGGTCAAACGTTAAATTGAGGGGCCCAAATGAACTCGGAATTCAAGGAATTTGCTATCCACAGAAAAGCTGATGAAACAAAGAATCCAATGAAACCAAAATCAGGTGATTCGGAATTATAATCAGAGAGACATCCTTTTTTTCAAAATCATAAAAATTTTGGACTGAAATTGGGCAAAATTGAAGAACACTAAGAACTAAAAATATAAAATGAAAGCTCTAAACCTAAGTAAAACTCAAATTACCACGTGATAATCGATCAAATCTCACTACTAACCCGATTGCCGCAAGAATGGGCCTTCAATTCACTCAGATTAAAGCGAATTTGGCTTGATTTCTTCCTCGCGGACGTTCGGCGTTCTAGGGGAAAATCCGATGAAATCTGATGGAATTGGTGATCAATCCCGCTCCGATTTTGATCAAAATCGAGTCTAAACGCGGGGAATCACGAAGAACTCAAGATCTTTCTTTCAAATCACTTAATTCCTTCACGATTCAATCAAGAGTTAAGAAAAAGAAGAGGAGATACATCAGCTTTAAAAGGAGAATTTCCGCGCGATTTAGGGCCGTTTGATCCGGTCAGAAGAGAGATTTGATGGCCACGATCGCACGCTGATCGTGGCCCATTACTTAGAGGTGATCGTGGTCCAAATCGCAAGGTAATTTGGCCACAATTGTGTGGCGATCGAGCCACAATCGCTGTGGCGATCGGGCGTCGATCGAGCCGCGATCGTGAGCCACGAATCATCGCCGACGTCCGATCTCCATCGCCCGCTGAGATGACTCCACGTGTCTCCTTATGATGTGCCGAAGTTGCGATGGATCGCGACCGTCCGACGAGGATTGATTCTTTATCGCGAACCCACGTGTCGTCCATCGATCATGTCACTTAAACCCGATTTAGCGCACGTGCTCAATCAGTGATCGTGTGGACTCGGGTCCACGCGATCGACGCCATGCGATCGCCGCTGACCCCCCGCGATGCCGCCACGTGTCCTGCATTGAAGAAACGTGTGGGAACATAGTCCCACACGGAAGAAAAACTAGAGAGGGTAAGCCTATAATACGGGGCGGTTTAACGCTATCGCGTTACTGCCCCAATCCTATTACCAGGGCCCACTAACCCGTGGGCCCTCCAACTGCCAGCCCCCCTTGCCACGTGGCGCCCCTCACGGGCGTCCGCATGGACCCGCGTGGCCTCCTGCCACGTGTTCGTGCCACCTGCGCCTTGCGTGGGCCATGCGCGGCCCTACCACGTGGCCTCAATGCCACGTCGCATCCATGTTGTGATCCCGTGCGCCACATCAGCTCCGCGGGCCACGTCAGCCCCGCGTGCCAGGTTAGCATCTGTGCCACATCAGCTCGCGGGGTGTGTGGAATAAAAAAACCCTCTTTTGCGTGATTTTAATTATGAAAAAGCCTTAAAAATTTTAATAAAAATCAAATTAAAAATCAGAAAAAGGGTAGAAACTTCATAAATTCATAACTTTAAATATACAACTCCTTTTTAATCCAAATTTTCTCCATTGAATCTCAATTTCTTTTATTTTTAATATTGTGCCCTAAAAAATATAATTTAAAAGAAGAATATAGGATGAATTAAAAACAACCTAAAGGCATTCATTAAGATCTCTCTCTTTCAATCATCCAATAATTTCCTTCTTATAATTAACCTTTAAAATCATTTACTAAAGTTAAAATAAATCAGGGAAAGAACTTAATTCCTATTCATTTAACCTTGCAAAAAGATTAATCATCAAGAAAGCACATAATTATCCCTAATTTATGCATAAGTATAGACTTTAGTGAAATGACATACCAATGGAGAAAATTCCTTAAAACTATGATAGCATGCATCATATTCACATAAAATAAGCATGAATATGAGTTAAATAGGGTAAGAATTTAAGTTATAAATGCATGTTATTAGGGTGGTGGATGGAATTCACCAGGCAGGAAAATGGAGGAGGGTGAATTTCGGCAGGGAAATCGGCTAGGAGTTCGGGAGGCGAGGGTGAGGAAGGGGACGGCTGAGAGGCTAGGCGAATTCAGTTCAATGATGGTGGGAATTCTTGAATTCGCGGGTTCTTGTGGGAGTTCGAATTCGTGAATTCGGAACTCTTGAATTCGTGAATTCCTTGCTTGACTATGGGGATAATATCGTTCGGCAAGGGGAGGGGAATCGGAGAGATGTCGGGCGGAGGGTAGAGGGGAAAACGGGGTGAAGGGAGTGCCTGAACGTGGGGAGGGCTTGGCAGGGCACGGGATGAGGAAACCAAGGGCGAGGTTGAATTCAATTTCGCAATTGGGGAGAGGAAACCAGGAATTGAATTCTGCGAACGCAGAAGCTGTAATTCAATTCGGCGAGACGGGAGGGGGAGCAATGAACGGGAACGGGCAGGAGGAGAGAGAGGGAGCGACAAAGGATCAACGGGTAGAGAGGAGTTTGGGGCGTCGGGAGGGGAAAGCGGCATTGGTGGTCAGGTAGCGCAAGCAGGTGCAGCCGGGACTGAGAGAGAGGGAGCGCGAGGATGCGTGAGGGAAATCGGGAAATCCGGAAGGGGGTGCGTGACTAAACGGAAGGTAGGGAGGTGGGGAGTGGCACAGGGATGGCATCGAGAATTGGGGGTGACGGGCGTGGAGGGAGAGCGAGCTCTCGGTCGGAAGGGGAGGAGATAGATCGAGGGAAATTGGGAGGGGTACGAGGGAGTTCGCTGGAGGGCGTCGGACTGAATTCCACCGGGCGTCCGGCGGAGGTCGAGGCTGGGTGTGGCGTGATTCGACGGGAGGGGTTGAGGAAGATGGTCAAAATGGGGAAAATCGGGGAGGTTCGGGGGAGGTGCGATGGGGAGGAGGAGATTCGTCAGAGACGAGAACGGGGTAGCTGGAGGAAACGATCGTGGAGGGGAGTGCAGAGTTGGAGCAAGAGGTGGAGATGGAGGATCGACAGGGAAGATGAACGGGATGGTTCGTGGAGGGGAGCGCGGTGCTGGAGCAGGAGGAAGAGTTGGAGGAGGACGTTCAGATGCGGGGCGCGCGCGCGCAGAGGCGCAGCAGCGCGCGTGAGCGGCTGGCAGCGCAGCGGCGGCGTGGCGCGAGCAGAAGCGCGAGGGCGGCGGCGGCAACGATGGTATCCTCGTGACCGAGGAAAGGAGTGCAGCAGCGGCGGCGGTTGGACTCCTTCCCCGGCCTTCCGTGAGTAGCCACTCGACAGGGAGGAGACTCCTTTCTTTTCTCAAATGACGGCTAGGGTTTGTGGGGGGGGTCCCTTCCCCTCTGATAGAGCCCATAATGGGTCGAGAAGGGAAAGGGCCCACTTGAGGCCCACGACCCAAAAACCTAAACATATTCATAGAAAAAAAGGTTCACAAAGAAGAAGGGCTTCACGAATAGGATCCCGAAAAGGGAAGAACCCACTCGGAAGCCTAAAAAGGAAAGGGAAATTAAGCGAGGACCCGCTTAAACACATGCGGGTCAAAAGTTCACAATAATGAAAGAAGATAAGTAAATAGATCCACGCGCGCGAAAGGGCTCCTCCGGCGCCGTGATATCGTGTCTTGGTGGCGACGGAGGTAGTACGCCACCATATACTCTCCCTTATTGCTTCTACAAGAGAGGCTTTGATACAAAGGCTATTTGGCATTTGGTTTGAGAATTTTGGCTTGTCTCCTCCCCCCTTTTGTAACATCTTTTCTAATGATGTTAAATAATTTGAAACTTTTCTTCTATTATCTTCACTTTTTCTCTCCTATTCTAATAAAATGTTTGGGGAGAGAAGAGAGGAGCAGTGATTCCAACAAAGGGCAAGGGTAATATTGGCATCAAAGAACTAATGCTTTTAATACATGGTTGATAGTCATAACCATAAAAAATAAAAGAAATAATCTAAAGAGGAAATATTAAATTTTATCCAATTTAAACTATTTTCCATGAAAATCAAATAATACTTGTGCGAAGCGTGCATTAATGGTGCTTACCCTTTGAATTGGATTACAAAGATAGTTCTTTCATTTGCAAAACGTAAAAGAATTGCACATCCATCTGCTACAAAGGTGTACTCTAGGAGCATGTCATCTATGTTGGGTGATTATCACTATATATATCGTGATGAACAGAAGAATTTCGGCCATAGGGGTGAAAAAGATTGTCTAGGTGGGCGAACTAGATTCCATCTATTCAATTTTCAGACAATGCCACCGTTGTCTATTTAGTTGCTCCTCGATATTTCAAATATTACGGTAACAAACTCATTAAATCACCTAAGAATGTATAAAATCTGTTGATAATTTGTAATATATATATATATATATACTTTATTATTTCCATGTAAATTTAACGGCTAAATATTATCAACTAGATTGAGAGTCAACAAAAAGAGATCTATTATTTAAAACAAGCTTTAAAACACAAACTAATTCGAGATCAAGGAACCCTAAATTGAGAGCATTATATTAAAAATTAGAATGATCAATCGAAGCTTGTATACAAAATGTAAATGGTTGAATTTTTTTTTTCAAAATGGATGCATAGCGCATCCACTTTTTAATAAATAATTATTCACACTGCAAGCTTTATGATTTAGTAAAGAAATATCAATATAATATAGTTGAAACCATGAAGAGCCTAGGAAAACAAAGTAGCCTGTTGGATTTATAATGTCTAACATTGCTGACCAATCCATGACTCTGTCGTTGACTGGTCAACCTATCTCGGTACAGTAACGGCACACAGCGGCATGATACAAGCACAAACATGTAGCATGTGCCCGCTGCAGCATCGTGTGCAAGACCTTCATTAAGAGGCCTGATTGAAAGACGAAAAAAAATTCATTCGTCCTGGATTTGAAAAGTAGAGAACACAAGCAACTCTAATGAGATGTATCCAAACCACTGCCCTGCCATCACTTTCATCTTCAGTAGCCGTTAATGCGCCAGCCCCCACCACCAGAGTGCATCTCCTGAGATGGTGCTGCCAGCCGCGAAAAAGGCAGCGTTGCGGAAGCACCACTGGCGGGCTTGGAGAAGGCTTGTGCCAGCTCCAGCGCTGATGCCGCCTTGCCAAAACGTTGGGCTGCAGCAACGGATGAATCAGCAGTGGGCTTTGGGGAAGAAGGGTCTTCAGGTCGGCGCCAGCTGTGGGCCTCGGCCCGACCAGTTACCGGCTTCTCAGGTTCCTTAGTGCTTCTCCTGGCCTCATTCCATAGAGAGTTGCGGTGGAGCTCAGGCCTCTCTGGCTCCCGCAACTGATCCTTTGAGTCGGCCCATGTCTCCTCACTGTCCTCACATTCACTCACATAGAGAAAGGATTGTGAGATAAGATGATGACATTGATTGTAACAATTATAATGATCATGAAACAATGATGGCAGGGGTGATGTCACTGTCAATGATGAAATATGGTGTTGAGGATGGCAATGGTGCTAATGATGCAGATGTTGACGAATGTGACTTGAAGATGACGGTGTTGATGCTGTGATGGTTTTGATGTGATAATATTGATGGTGCCGATATGGTTTCCTCTATTAGCTTATCTTCGGAGAAGAGGAACCACTTAAGGCCTAACCCCAAAACAAGGGCATCACAGAAGCATGACTCGCGTGTCACCTTAATGGCATCCAATGGGTTCGGCATGGTGGTTGAAGCATGCAAACAGAAAGACAAGGCAACAAGAGGCAGCTAACAAGGAGGAAAAGAGAGGGATATTTGATCAACAGCAAGCGGGTATTTGGTCAAGCGGAGAACTCCAAGGGTATGTGGCAGTATGTGGCAGGGGCACTTGCAAGGGAAGAACTTCTAGACTGAAGAGGCTGCTGGAGGAGATAGTGACCGAAAAGGAAGTAGGTTAAGAAATCCCAGTAGGTGGTGTAACATCTTGTGTTTCTTTTTTCTTGAACCTCAGTCCGCCTTGGGATGCCAATAATATTGATGATGATCACGGAGTTGATGATGATTTATGAAAATGACAGCAAGGATGAGAAAATGGTTAAGATGAGGTTAATAGTGATCAGGGTGTCACCAAGGATGAGGATTTGAAGATAATGGAGATGACAATTACGATAACCAAAATGTTTTGATGAAAGATAATGAACAAGGTGTAAATGATGATATGATGATGAAAAGGCAGGCCCAACTCAGCCAGAGAATAGAGATGCAATGAGACTCAACCAAACAACACCCTAAAATCTCCCCTTCCCATTGGCAGGGTGTGTGCTCTTTTAGGGCACATCCCGATTGGCCCAGGCCTCTCAGCCACATGGTTCTGGTTTTGGCCAGACCCAGCCCAACCTGTTTGGGGCAGCTCTCCAGCCATTTCAAACCACTATTTTCTGAACACCAGATGGCAGTGGTTCTTATCAGAAGATAATGAAGATAACAGTGACGTTGGGTTGAGGATGATGAAAATGATGAACAGAGTGATGATAGTGGTCTTGATAGATGATATGGTTATGACAAGGATACGAAGATAATGATAGTCATGATGACCAAGGTTTGATGATGAAATGATGACAATGAGGAAATGAAAATAATGGTAAAAATGATGAACATGGTTCCGATGATGGTGATGATGTTGATGATGACTATGATGAATTACCTGTTATGAGGAACATGAGGCTGCTCGAATAGGGTGAGAGAGGTAGCCTCGACACCACGTTCCTTAAGGACCTGTAGTTCACAATGGCAAAAAGGATAAATTGGTTGATTTACAATAATTTATTTTTGGAAAGGCTTTTATCGGGAAAGCCGTTGTTGTCGTCATAAAAAAACGTACAACTTCTCTGGGGACGGGCTCCACCAAAGACTTTCTCGCTGAAAGAACACAGAGCAAACAAATACATCAAATAATATTGACCAAAAGGGAAATTTTTCCAGACATCACCCTGCACATAGTATACAAAAAATCCATAAACTGAAAAACACTAGACACGCGGTATCAAACCTGAAAGAAATGAGATCCAGTGACATGGAAAGATGATGATGAAAATGGGTAGACATGAACTGCTGACATCTATAAGTAGAAGCTATGGTTACCAAGGGACGAGTAATTCAAAGAAAAATGGAGGAAATGAGTAAAAACAGAGTAAGATCCACATTTAGAACATGGTTGAATCATACTAATGTGGAAACCAGTCTGCAAGAGACTATGATGTAATATTTCACTCATGAGAGGCATGACATAAACAGATGAACGAAAATCTAATAAAAATGAAACTTATTAAAATACACTTAAGTTCACCAAAAATGATGATGAACAAGATAAGCCTGAGTTTTTGTCATCTACCATCTATTTTCCCAATGTGGAATCTAGTGTGAGTAAGAAACTATGGTAGAATCATTCATTTAAAAGAGGAGTGAAAAAATGGGCAGAATCTGAAATCAAACAATTTACACAAAGACCCCTGGTAACTAAAAATTACTAAAAGACCATAATTTTGGCATAAGTGACGAGAAACATTGAAAAGGTTGCCAAGGAAAATGTAGCATCTTTCATTAAAATTAAACAAAGACCCTCTCATTAAACTAAAAATTACTAAATTACCTTAATTCTAACAAAAACATGATTAACATGGATCTGGGTTCTGGAGACACGCACAACAAAATTTTATTGAAGAGAGAGTATGAAACAAATAGATGTAAAACATCTCAACACAAGTTACATCAAGACCCTTCACCAGGAAGTTACATAAAGAGGAAATGAGTTCAAACCTCTTCGTATAAAATTCACCAGATTGTTGAACTTGCTGCGAACGAGGGAGCAGATTCAGTTTGGGGCGTTCAGCATGCAAATTTGGCTTGATTTGGTTTGAATTCTCTGAGACTTCTGTTGAAGGTTCCTCAATTGGAGGTCGATACACCTGTCAAACAGATGATTAAGATCATAAATATAATACAAGATTTCTTCAAAAATCTTATAAGACAATATAAGATGACCTTTATCCATGTTCATCATTCTCTGAAATAGAGTACTACATGGATACCCAATCAATCCAAAGATAGTGTCAAATCCGCAATTAGGATAGCTCATGATCCAGTATACCATGACCGAATGAAGCATGTGAACATCGACAGGTTCTACATACAAGACCACCTAGAGCAAGGCATTCTCAAAACCGAGCATGTTCCCTCTGAAGATCAGTGTGCAGATGTCTTCACGAAAGGGCTTCCAGCAAAGCAGATGACATACTTAATTTCCAAGCTTGGAATGAAGAGTATTCACCCCAGCGCTTGAGGGGAAGTGTCAATTGTTCAGAACTCTATGTACTTGTAATAGATTCTAGGATGAAATAAAGATTTATGTTTTTAGTTAGGTCCATTATTGGGACATTAAGGCCCAATAATGGAACCACTCATAAGATCCATGTAGGCCCAGTAAAGTGGACCTAAATGGATCTAACTATAGATGTCAGCATTGCTGATGTCAGCAATGCTGACATCAGGCTCCAACGGCTAGAAACTAGCCGTTGGAAGGTACTCCAACGGTTAGAAATTTCTAACTGTTGGAGGTGACCCTTCAGGTCTCCCCACAGGACTGTATAAAAGGCTCAGCATATTGAATAAAAAATTTATCTGTTTTTTGCACAAACTCTCTCTCTCTCTCTGCTTCTTCCACACTTTCTCTCTCTTGAACTTTCTCTCTCAAGAAATCTACAGATAGAGAGAGAGATGACAAATGTGGAATGGCAAGTGGGCCTCAGAGAGTTGGGCAGGCCATCTGCTTCTCCAGTCCAGAGCACAAAACATGGACATGAATCTTGTTTTATCTTATGGTTCAGATATTCGGAACCATCTGTGCTCTATCATCAAATCAAGCCAATGATAAGATCCAACGGCTTATGATTGATGAAGGAGAGTAAGAGGGAGGGAAGGGGGAACACAGAGGTAGAGGGGAAGACTTCCAACAAAATTTTCTTCTCCTGCTGCATGTAGGAAAGGAATAAATAAATAATCAAATTGCAAGAAGAAGAGATGGGGAGGGAAGGTAAAAGCAAGAGAGAGAAAAAGAAAAGGTGGGAAAATGGAGGACTATAGAGAGAGCAAAAGCAAAGTGGGAGAAAGAGAGGGGAGGGAAAAAGAGAAAGAGCGAGAGATGAGGAAAAGAAAGAAAGGAGGGAGGGAGAGACGGAGGGAGAGAACAAGATACAAGGATGAGATAAAGAGAGAGGGGGGGGGAGAGAGCAAGATCGAGGGAGGGTAAGGGAGAGAGGGAAAGCAAGAGCAAGGGAGGGAGAAAGAAAGAGGGAGAGAGGGAGAGAGAAGGAGAAAGAGGGGGGGGAAGAATGAGAGAGAGAGAGAGAGGGGATAAAGAGCAAGGGGGAGAGGGAGAGGGAGAGGGAGAGAGAGAAAGTGAGGGAGGGGGACGAGAGAGAGAGAGAGGGGAAAAGAAAGAGAGGGAGAGAGAGAAAGAGCAAGGGGGAGAGAGAGAGCAAGGGAGAGGGAGGGGATAAAGAGAGGGGAAAGGGGGGCAAGAGCGAGGGAAGATAGAAGAGAGAGAGAGCAAGAGAGAGGGATAAAGAGAGGGGACAGGGGGGCCAAGAGCAAGGGAGGAGAGAGAGCAAGAGAGAGGGAGGTAAGAGAGAGATTGATAATTCAACTATGTCCAGATTGCAAGTCCAAGGTGTAATTGCCCTCTAGACTCAGATAAAGTTCAAACCCTAAACTGTCATCGGGGTCTCTTTAGCGAGTTCTGAGACCTACAGAAAGTGTATCACATACCTGCCTGCGTTCAGGAGAGAAAGTTTCTGCAGGTTGAACTGGTTTTATGGAAAGAGAAAGGCTGCTCAGCTTCATCCTCTCAGAAATTTCTGCAGTCTCTTTCTTCTGAATCTGCTGGCTAAATAATCTTCCCTCTGCTGAAGTTGGTCGAGCTCCATCAGGTCTTATCTCCTTCTTCTCTGAGTATGACCTGTCAAAGTTAGCTCTTTCGCCAAATCTTCTGAGAGATGCACCATCATCATCTTTGAATCTCAAGTCTCTGCCACCTGATTCAGCCATTGGGACATTTTCAGCTTCAAAATTTTGATTGATCATCCCATGTTTGGACTGCCATCTTCCAGAGGTAACCTTCTCAATCGCACTCGCCTGAGCAAACCTTGATGCAGCAATACAAGAAGACGCCGAAACCATGGTCTGTGTAATTGTTTCTTCCTTCTTGATACCCCAGGCATTAACTTGGCTAGATCCCTGAGATTGAGAATGAGAGAAGTTGAAATTTCCAATGGCAGCAGTAGAGGCAGATCCACTGAATGAAGGATAGGTCTGTGGAGTTGCTTGTGTGGATGGGCTTGATCCTGGGCGAGCTGATGTTGAGGAGAATTGATGAAGCTGAGGCCTGGTTTCCATGGATCTAGTTTCAACAGGGCCAGCTCGTCTTGGGGCAGAAGATGCATCGAAAGGTTTGCGTTCATCTTCGTCGAAGTTCCGCCCGATAAGAGCAAGGAAAGGAGCTCCATCCTCCAATCCCCGGACTGCTCCACTGCCGATTCCACCAGCAGATCCAGGACGGTTCCGATAATAATCTGGCCGCCCTAATCCCCCTCCCATTGGGCGTTCATATGCTCCCCGATCCATTGCTCTTGGCGTCCTACAAGCCAAAAAAAATCAAGATCCAAAGTCTGGGGAAAACACAGCCGCAATATTGCTGGAAAGAAAAGTTTCGATATTTCCCCATACATAAGTTAACCCATGATTTCACAGCAGATATGGGCTCATCAAAATTTGTATTCATTCTTCCATATTTCTAGCATCAACCCTAAAATTTCTTAATCAAATCGGAGAAACATGAGTTCAAATGTCTTTCTCCGCCACATATATTTAAGAATAGATTGCCAATAAAATATTGATCTAGAGCAAAAAAAACTGATATACAGGGAAAAAAGGAAAAAAGCAGATGAGGAATATCAGTATTGATTTGAACTAGGAGAATCAATAGTTCAAATTCTGTCTAGGGCATGCAGATCTGTCAGTATGTTGCAAAAAGAAATAGCTATCTACCGAAGCAAAAAAGAACAAGATCCAAAAATTTGAGTAAAGTCAAACCTCTATAGTCTCTAAGCTCATAAAATTCTTAATTCATAATCTCATTTACTCATAAGATCCAAAACTCCTACAGAAGATGCAGGCTCAAGAGACTTTAAATTCATTCATTCTGAAATTTTAAATCGACCCACCATCCATGTATCAGATAGGAGAAACAGGTACTCAAATGCTGTACAGGACACGCAGATTTCACACTAGATAGTGATAAAAATAATCATTGTGATCTAGAATAAAAATAAAACAGAAAATCAGATGTCTTTCGGATTTTCTGTATCAACAAATTAATCCATGTATCAAAAGTCTATCTAGGGCTCGCAGATTTGACACTAGCTCGCGAGGAAAAAAAATCTTTTTGAACTAGTGCAAGAAACGGTTATTAGTAAAAGCAGATGTCTAAGGCAAATAAACATCGCATTTGGACAATCCGATCTAACACCGTCAGAATTTTAGTTAATTCATCACGTATTTCTCCATCAACTCCTCAATCTATGAATCAAATTATGTCTAGGATAAGCCGATTTGACACTAAATTGCCAATAAAGAGCTATCCTTTTGAGCTAGAGAAACTAACACTTAAAGCCAACATCTAGGAAAAATGAACGTGGAATTTGAAAATGAGGAAGAGGGTGAGAGGATTACACGCCAGGCGCAGAGGGAAGCGGTAAATCGGAGGGGATGGAGCCGCCGTGAAAATCCTTCAAGGTCATGGTGGATCCGCTGAAGGCCTTCTTTTTCGACATCCTCGAGCTACTTCTACTTCACCTCCACGGAGGAAGGGAGGGAGCCTTGGCAGGAGAAATGAAGATCCGGTTTTCTCCTTTCTTCCGTCCCCCGTTTATCGGCCCATAACGCATAAAGAATTCTTGCTGACGTATTTTTTATTTGTCGTCCAGAGTGAAATGTCGAAAATACCCTAAAAATAGATTTTTTTAAGTCATAAGAAAAGCTAATTTATTTATTTTTCCAAGCTTTTGAAATATAGTTGGTATATTATATAAATTAATGTTTATGATATTGTAGCATGACAAAATAAAGATTTATAAGCTTTTATTTCTTTGAAATTTAGTTGGATAATGCAACATTCATTTAAAACAAAGCAATTTGGGGCACACACTTATTTCTACATTTAATTATTTAAACATTAAAAAGTATTGAACCGGCGATTTTCATACACTTGACTATGCTCTTCGATATGCCGTCATTGGTCCGCCGCATAAGGTTTCCCCTGGAACATGGGAAGAAGATAGAAATCTGAGCCTCAACTTTGAAGTTTATGCTTCTGTGAAGAGGTGCATAAACGCGAGTGATCGGCCTCTTTAAAATGGGTCATGCAAAATCTTTGTCGTGTTCTTGTGTTCTCTCAATGCAGCTCAACCATGATTGGTTCTCCTCTCGTTGATGTCTATGAAGAAATAGAAGAAGATGATGAATTA